>CAUYQV010058410.1:0-31806 GCA_963574575.1 Galagoides demidoff
CCTCCAACTCCTGGGCTCAAGCGAGTCTCCTGCCTCCGCCTCCCAAGTAGCTGGGACCACAGGCGCCTGCCACAACTCCCGGCCATTTTTTGGTTGCAGCCATCATTGTTGTTTGGCGGGCCTGGGCTGGGGATTCGAACCCGCCACCTTAGGTGTACGTGGCTGGCGCCTTAGCCGATTGAGCCACAGGCGCCGAGCTGCATGATACTATTTAATTAAAAAATGTGTACATGTGCCACTAAATTTTCCTTTTTACTGATTTTTTTTTTTAGAGACAGAGTCTCACTTTATAGTTCTTGGTAGAGTGCTGTGGCATCACAGCTCACAGCAACCTCCAACTCCTGGGCTTAGGCGACTCTCTTGCCTCCTGTAGCTGAGACTATAGACACCCACCACAACACCTGGCTATTTTTTGTTACAGTTTGGCTGGGGCCAGGTTTGAACCTGCCACCCTTGATATATGGGGCCGGTGCCCTACCCACTGAGCCACAGGCACTGCCCTTTACTGATTTTTTTTAAAAAGTGTGTTTAACTTTGTAAGAATGTAGGGATAAAGTGGTTGCAATCTTTATCATTGGTGATTAATTCTTATTTCTGAAACTAACAAGTATACATGTTTCAGGCTGTCTTCTGGGAGACTAAGAAGTCGTATTAGATTTATGCTCCTTGATTATTTTGGTGACAGATGTTTTCTGTTTCTTCTCTGCCGACCTCGGGGCTGAGTCTGGCCTGCCTTTCTTTCCCTTTGTTTTCTGGTTAAAATGGCTTGGCTGTTGCTTCCTTCAACTGTCGGTCATTATGGTTGTTGTAATAGACTTGGTTTAGGTCAATGTCAGAAATTGGTGTTGGTTCCTGAGTAATGTTTTCTGACATTATTATTATTATTTTTTTTAAGAGACAGAGTCTCACTTTGTCACTCTCGGTAGAGTGCTGTGGTATCACACAGCTCACAGCAACCTCCAACTCTTGGGCTTTGGCGATTCTCTTGCCTCAGCCTCCCAAGTAGCTGGGACTACAGGTGCCTGCCACAACGTCTGGCTATTTTTTGTTGCAGTTTGGCCAGAGCCGGTTTCGAACCCACCACCCTACTCACTGAGCCACAGGCGCCACCTACTTTTCTGACTCTACTTCTAACACAAAATGTCAGGTCCCCAACACCAATCTGTGAGTGCCCAGCAGTTCAATTCAGTTCTCACATCACTTCCTGGAGTTAGCACAGACTCCATAGTTTAAGGGTCAGCCCCACAGACAGCCCCCACTTCAGATTCAGCCAGGTAGTGCATCTGCTGCTGGCCCCCATGCTCGTGTCTGGCTGACTGCAAATTCCAGGGTTCCCATGATCCCCCTTTAGGTTCCATAATAGCTAGAACTACTCAAAGGACTCAAGAAAACATCTGTTTACTGGCTTATTATAAGAGATACATCTCAGGAATGGCCAAGTAGAAGAGATACATGGGACATGGGAAGTGGCACCACAGAGCTTCATGGCCCCTCTAGGCGGGTGGGGGTGTGTGCTCCAAGCACGTCAGTGTATTCACTGCCCTGGGAGCTCCTGTCTCCACTTAGAAGAGTTTTTCTAGAACTTGGTCTCCAGACCGCCTGCCCTCCTGAAGGTCAGTGGTGGGGCTGAAAATTCCAGCCTTCTAATTAGAATCATGTATTTGGCCTTTCTGGTGATCAGTTCCATACGGATCTATCTAGGGGGTCCCACCCTGAGTCACCTCATTAGCATAAACTCAGGGGCTCCATTTGAACAACCAAAGACAGTCCCATCACTCAAAATTCCAAGGGTTTTAGGAGTTCTGTTGTAGGGACTGGAACAAGGACCAAATATATTTTTTATTATACCAGTTTTTAAGTGGCATTTAAAAAAAATATGGTTTATGTATCATTGCCCTGAGTTTCTTCTAGTCTTTGACACTACTTTCTTCGTAAATAGGGTTAGATTGTGGTTGTAGGTTTTCTGATCTGGAAGTTTAGATGATGTTACATTGTTAGACTGAGAGAGTTATTGAGACTTAGGGGAGTATTGAAACTTGGGACATTTCTGCTAGCACATTCTTTTGCATTTTTGGAATTGTTATTTATAGCTCAAAAGTGAAATTTGACTGCAAAGGCCAGGACAGTCTGCTTTATGGCTGTTATTAATGATGCTAATAAAACCAGACTTTGTGTTTATAAATATTGAATCCAGAAATAGGCTATGGGTAACAGCTGAAATACAACAGAAACAGCCTTCTTGGCTGAGTGAGGGAAATACTTGCATTAACTTTGAAAAGAAGAACCACATGGTTAGTCTGGAAGGGAGTGAGGTCCAATGACCTCACATGGAGTGGCTGGAAACAGGAAAGTAGCTGGGCCTCCTTTGAGTTTGTCTTCCCACTCATGGGGCTAAGAGAGAGTGTCAAGACCATGAAAATATGATTTCCCTTTTCTGAAAAGTGAGGAATTTTGCTGTGATTCTGTCATTCTCTGGACATTTAGAAGGAAGGGCAGGACGTGACAACTGTGTATTCACCATAAATTATCTTCTTTTCCTATCGAATGGCAACAAACTACTTTGTGATTTCTTAAAGAAAATCCTATTTGAGTAATTTTTAAAATTTAAAATATAGGGTTTATTAATGAAAACTTGAGAAAAGTACATACAAAGAAGAGAAAGAAATCAATTATAGTTGTATCAGAAACACTGCTAATATTTAGGTGTATTATGAAAAATGATTTCCCTTTTCTGGAAAGTTATAGAAAATATGTTTGTTTTTTATTTTCCATGTAACATTATCTTATTGTAACGTTGTCTTATGTAACATTATTTTGTTGTTATGATTATTCTAAATATCACAGATGACATGGTGTAGAAGTTTAAAGTAAAGGATGGGGTTCATCTCACTGGACAACATTTATAAACTAGCTGACCTTGAGAGGGTCACTTAACTGCTACCTGCCTCAGTTTTACCATCTGTGACATGGGCATGATAATGGCCGGCAACTAACAAGTTAAAAGCTTACATAAAGGACTTAGTACTTGTTAGTTACTACCATCAAAATGAAGATTTTATTTTATTTATATTAAGATGTATTAATGTATATATAGTAAAAAATTTTATAAAATACAGAAAAGCAGAAGAAATTGAAATCACCCATTGTTTTTTTTTTTTTTTTTCCCTTGGGCTGGGTTTGAACTCACCACCTCTGGCATATGGGGCCTACCCTTTTGAGCCACAGGTGCCACTCCACCCGTTGTTCTATAACTTAGATAAAACCACTTATTCAGTATTAAGATTTTGGCTGTCTTTTTTTTTTTTTTTGATTCAATGTATTTTCTCTTACATAGTTGAGATAATATCACATTTCTAATTCGTTTCCTGATCATAACATAAGCATGTCTTTGTAAACATAATTTTAAAAGACTATATAAGTCATTTTGTATAGCATATTTTATTTAAACTTTCCCCAATGTTTTGACATTTAGAATATTCTCTGCTCCCATATTCGATTGGAGACCTGAGCCTTCCTTGGTGGCAGGGAACATATAGATTTTTTTTTTCTGTCCCTAGGACATAAAGTCAGGACTAATCCACAAACCAGTTATCAGAGGGTTGACTATATTATGAGTAAGTTTGTGAGAAATTTAAGTTTTTTTTCTTTGATATTGGAGGTTATCCCCTTAAACTAGATTCTCAGAAATGGAAATGCAGGGCCAAAGGATGATAAGCGTCTTTTCTAGAAGGGTTGCATTGATTTTAGACTTGCAGCAACAATGTATGAGCCTGCCCTGCTTACTGGAGCCTTCCAAATTCCATCACTCCAACTCTGGGTTGCTTTCCAGATATTAAATATGGAGGAAATTGTCAGTGGTTAGAGTTAATCTTAATTAAAACTAGCACCCCTGGCTCCTCCTTCCTAGTGCCCATTATTTTCCTTCCCCCAGAGCCTTCCCTTCTTCCTTCCTAGCCCCCTTTCCCTCTCAGCCTCCTCTAATCCTCTCCTGCAGGCTTCCTCTTCTCCTGGGGGGTGGGGATGGAGGGAGAATGATATAATCAAATCATTCCATTAAGATGCTAGTGACCTTCTAGCAGCTAGAAGTGTTATTCTCAGACTGGGGATAGGTATTTGCATTTTAATAAATAGTTCTTGGAGCAGTGTTGAACCTAAAGGACTGAATTTGATGGTAGAACTTCAGGCACTATAATACCCAGGGAGGGAGATATCCCCAGTCTGGCCCTTAAAGTTATAAAGGTGGATGGGGTCCTAGATGTCAAGCCAGTTCTATGCAGGGGGTCAGTCCCTGAAAAGCCTTAATTTTCTCTCTGCCAAAGCACTAACCACTCAGAGTAGAAACAGGTTTTGCTAAAGGTGAAAGTGCATCTCTTGGAGGAACTAAGGTGAAATTGTTTACTGGATTGGCTGTAATAAAAGGCTCGCCAGCACCATGTACAGATTCTTTGCATAAAATGTAACTTTATGATACCAGGAAGGGTTCCTTTTATGGCGTTTAAAAATCATCTGGTTGAAATTGCTGAAGGTGTGGATTTGATTAAAATGTATGTCCCTGGGTCAGCAGAGTCAGGAGGTCCCTTAGTGGGGCTAGGGCCTTGATTGCCACAGTCAGAACCCTGCGTGGCGGAAGGTGGGTTTCTTGCTAGACTATGTCTGTTTCCACAAGATCTCAGGTGCCCTTTATAGCAAGGTGTGTTACAGGTCTCTATCTGAATCATGCATCAGTTTTAATGGAGTGAAAAGCCAAAGAGAGGCTGAAGGAGCATGGCTGAGAGGAGAGTGGGCAACAGCTGGGTATAGCCTAGAGCGGTGGTTCTCAACCTTCCTAATGTCACCTAATGCCACAGCCCTTTTATACAGTTCTTCATGTTGTAGTGACCCCCAACCATAAAATTATTTTCGTTGCTTCTTCATAACTGTAATTTTGCTACTTTTATGAATCATAATGTAAATGTCTGATTTGCGGGATGTATTTTCATTGTTACAAAGGGGTCACAACCCACAGGTTGAGAACCTCTGGCCTAGAGGGTGTGGATGGACTAGATGGGCACAGTCGAGTTATTAGGAAAGATTTAAAAGGTGGGGGATACCTGGTTCAGACAAAGTTCTTGATGGCCTGACATAGGAGAATGGGGAGAGATGGAAAGCTTAGCCAATTGTTAGCTATCAGTCAAGTGTTCTCAGGAGACCCTGGGATCACAGCCAGAGGGAAAGTGGTCTGGAGAGATGGCAGGTAGAGTGGGCCGGATGCCAGCCTTCCCTTCCTCTCTGAAAGAAAATGCCTTTTTTTTTTTTTTTTGAGACAGAGCCCCTGAGTAGAGTGCTGTGGCATCATAGCTCATAGCAACCTCCAACTCCTGGGCTCAAGCGAGTCTCCTGCCTCCCAAGTAGCTGGGACCACAGGTGCCCACAACAATGCCTGGCTATTTTTTTTTTTTTTTTTTGGTTGCAGCCATCATTGTTGTTTGGTGGGCCCAGGCTGGATTTGAACCCACCACCTTAGGTATATGTGGCTGGCGCCTTAGCCACTTGAGCCACAGGGGCCAAGCCAAGAAAATGCCTTGGTCCCATGGTGGTTGCTGCCTTGGCACTCACAGCCTCTTCTGTTCCCTTCCAGCCTGATCCTGCCTGATGATGTCCCCACTGGTTGCCTTGGTGTCAGGGCCCCGCACCCGGCTCTTTGCTTGCTTCCTCAGGCTGAGCTCTCAGCAGGCCAGCCCCCTTCAGCTGCACACTGGATCTAGCTGCTCCACCAAGAACTACTATGAGGTGCTGGTGCTGGGTGGGGGTAGTGGTGGGATCACCATGGCCGCCCGTGTGAAGAGGAAGGTGGGTGCAGAGAACGTGGCCATTGTCGAGCCCAGTGAGGTAAGTCTCCCTTTTGCGTGCCTCTGTGTGTGTGTGTATCAGGGGTAGGGTGGGCACTGTGCCTTCATGTCACCAGGTTAGCGCTTTTTCTGGGCATACAAAGCAGCCCATCCCAAAGGACTGGGAAAAGGTGAAGGGAAGCAGGGCTGGCGGGAGGCCAGATCTCTTGACATTAATGAGCTCTTACAACTGGAGACCTCCTCCTCCAATTTGATTACATCCATTATTGGTTGTAGGGAGATTGCAAAGAATTTCTGTTGTCATCTTCACCTTTCTGTGGGTTTTGGGAGCTCTGGCCAGCCAGTTGAAGGCAGTTTGGCAAGACTGAGAGCTCTAGGTCCCCCAGTCTACTCTGTTAAGTGAACTGGAATTCCCAGAGGCCATTAAACTAGTCTGCCTTTTGCCTCTGAGTCTAAAGCTTTCACAACTAACTTAGATCAAGAGTAAACCATCTGAAGCAAGACAATTTCAGAAAATACTGAAAGTTTGAGCTTGCCTGGTTTGTGGGATAGAGGCTGCTGCCTACTGGCTTTGGGTGTAAAACCTTGGAGAAAGGAGAAGGGGCAAATTGGGAGGTTTGCAGTCCTCCATGGGCTTGGGAAACACAATCAGAAGTTAATGAAGTTTCGAGAATCCCCAGAAGTGGCTGTAAATTTTCCAGACTTACCGAGGTCTCCACATATTCCTGGGGTACTATATTTAGGCAGCCAGGCTCAATTTTTCTTTATATCTGTGTACCTAAAGATGTCCATAATGTGCATGTCCCTATGCATGTATATATAGAACATACATATTAAACACCAAATCAAGTTTCAGCAATACATAACAAAGTGGTCACTAAAGACAGTTTATAGATTTTGGGGATGATCTTGGAAACATTCTTATTTCAAGAGACTGCCCTTGACAGCTTAACATAATAGGAGACACCAACAAGGGGGAAACCAACCTTTTGGGGACTTTTTTATGGGATGCTTTAAGAGTCAAGAGGCAGTAATTGAGAGAATCTAGCTCATAGACATTTAGTTATAACCCCCTTTCAGCAGCCTCAAATTGAAGTAAATCTCCAATCACTTTGTTTCTCAGAGACATTTCTATCAGCCAATCTGGACGCTGGTGGGTGCTGGTGCCAAACCGCTGTCCTTATCTGGTCGTCCCACAGCGAGTGTGATTCCATCTGGTGTAGAATGGATCAAAGATAGAGTGGTTGAGCTGAACCCAGACAAGAACTGCATCTACACAGACAACGGCAAGCAGGTAACCATTGGGGCCTTTGGATTTTTTGTTAATCTGAGGGTTTGTATTCATGCACAACACACTGGGTGGCTTCATGGTGAAAGAGCGGTAGGTGTGCCTGTGTGCACCTGTGTGAATGTGTGTGTCGAGAACTGCATGAGATGGCAAGTCGTGTAGTAAATAGAGGATAAGTGGAGGGGCTGAGTAATGTTGAATTAATAAATAAACAACCAAGGCAAGTATTTGTTGAATACTCACTGCAGACCCTATTGCTTGGAATAGTATCTTGCATCTGAATGTTTATTGGATGCAATGTTTATGCTATTGCTACATGTCAAAACAGCAGGCCCCTCCTTGCATCTCTTTCTTTCAAAGTAACCAGTTTTTCTACCTGACACTTGGCTCCCAGAGGAATAGGATGCTGGAAAATGTCCACTAGGGGCATTATGCCAGGGCTGGAGGGGAATCCTTCGACTCCCAGGAGGTTTGTGCCAGAGCTAAGGAGAATTCTTGCTGCTGGAGTTAAGAGGTATCCAATTGCTCAGCACTGGGTAGAAGTCTACCCCCACCACCCAGGAGTCAAAGCTTGTCAGCAACTGCTACCCCTATGTTTGATGGGAGGGACCAGGGGAGGATGGTGAGATGACAGGCCCAGGCCCAGAAGCCATTTGTGACTTGATTCCTCTCATCAGCACCGAGCCTAGGACAGCAGCAGGCAGTGTGGCCTTCATGTTTCACCTTGGCCAAGGCTCCGTGGTTCTGGGGCTCTCAGATCGTCATTGGCCTGAAATCTCTGCCCCTTCTCCTCTCAGACTAGGGACTCGGGCATTTTCACAGAATTGTAGAATTAGATTTGGTGAGGATGTAATGTATTTTCACACTTCCTTTCTTCTAAGCAGGGATTCATCTGTTGCAGGTATTCCTAAGCTTTTGTTGGGTCATGGATCTTTCTGAACACCAGATAAAGGCCCTCTCTAAAATGCACATGGGTACTAAATTTCACATTTGATTTTAGGGAGTTCAGAGATTCTCTATACTTCTATAGTCTTTTCCTGAACTCTGGCCAAGACAGAGTACCTGGTCTTTTAGCATTCATGATCCTTGGCTCTCTGGCCTCTAATATGTGTCTACTGTAAGCTAGGTATGGTTTTAGACATTAGGGGTACATGCATTACAGACAGAAGTTCTTACTGTCCTGGATTTCATATCCTAGTGGGAGGAGATATACAATAAACAATAGACATAAAAAAGTACATTATATAATATTTTAGAATGTGATGAGAATTCATGAAAAACTATAGAACCAAGTAATTGGGGTTGGGGTGCATGAGGGTGGGGAATTAAATTTAAAATGTGTTGGTATTTGCATAGTCCATGGCCAGCACGTTCTTTGACAAGTTAGCCCTCTTCTTCTTTTTTTTTTTTAGACAGGGTGGTTATATGAAAGTTCTGCATTTACCGAGCCAGACTCCACCTTCCTGTAATATTTTTCTTGTTCTTTCTTGGACCCCTAAGATGTTATTGTCCTTGATACCCTTAATGTCTTTCTTGTCCTTTGTTCTGTCCTATAGTGTGCAAGAACATGTCCTCTCTTTTTTCTGTGGAGAAACCCTTCAGCTATTTGAAGATGGCTCTCATGTTCTGTGTAAGTTTTCTCTTTAGGTAGAAAGACTTGTCCCTTGTCCCCACACCCCTCAACTCTTCCTCACACCTTGTAGTTCCCTCTCCCAGAATTTCTCTCTTTATCCTACTTTGGATAACATCTGGCTTGTTAGTGCCTCATGAACAAGGAGCTTGGAAGAGAGCAGCCCAGTGGAGGGAGAGTGGCCCATTCTCTGCCATAGCCGGTGCTACCCGAGTTAGCATTTACTATTCTAGTGACAGTTACCACAGTGCTGATTCATGCTGGCCTTGAGGTCACTTCAAACTTTTGGGTCCTTTTCACATGACCCACTGTAAAGTCAGGCTTCCCCAACCCAAAAGAGTACAGTTGTCTTTTATTTTGACTAAAGGTAGGAATGACTACACACACATACACACACACAATAGATAGATGTATGTGTATTTATTTATTTTTAATTAAAAATTAAAAAATTTTTGTATATTGTTTTGGTGCCATTGATGGTTTAGAAACTTCTTATTTTCCTCAGTGTCTGCAGGAGACTAGACTGAATTATATACAAGACTGTTCTCAATACCCAAGATTGAACTTGGGGGCTTTTTTACCTTGTCAGTCTGCTTGCAGAGCCGGGAGGCCTCCATCATGTAACACACACCACCCCTTTTGGTACAGCAGGGCCTGCCTCCATGATCAGACCCTTCAAGAGGGAGAAGGATTTCTCTGGGCTTGTGCTTGTCTTAAGGGTCATGAACTTGTCTCATCTCTTGGGAATGAGAGGTACAGTAGGTGGTCCCAGTCCTATTTCTCCTAAGGTGTAGGTCCTTAGGGAAATTGTAGTGTCTTGTTTTAGGGTTGGGGAAGAAGCTGGCATGTTCTGGTGGGACTTTCTTCTAAGACTTTATTAGGCAAAAATATCAGAAATCAGCACCTCACATCTCCTGTGAGATGTCATCTTGTTGGTTTTTAGTTTATCCCCCCACAACCTGTCTTAATCTTTTGGATTTATGCTTCTGCCACCCAGTCAGAAATTTTTCCTAGCTTTCTACAGATGGCTTCATTTAAGTTCAAGGTTTTAGTTCTGTAACATGACTCTAGAGAGCTTTTTTAGATTGCACAAATTATTCTTCAGCAAATATCCCATTTGCCAAATAATTCTGTTATTTTATCTTATTCACTAGGTGAAAGACTGAGTTGAAGTTATTGCTAAAACTCAGATTCCATGTGTCGCTGACTGTTCTAATCCCGCAGTGTGTTTCTCTGGAAATATCTTAGAGCCTCTAAGTGGACTGGCTCTTATTCCTTCTTCAGACTTGACCTGATTCTATTCTCTTTCTTGTTACTCTGCCTGCAACATTGGCCTTTCATTTCCTCAAAGACCTTGGCCTCCTCCTTACCACAGGACATTTGCACATGCTGTTCCTACTTCTCCTAATACCTACTCATTGTTAGCTTAGATATGACCCCTTTAGGTAAGTCTTCTCTGATTTACCAGACTAGGTTGGGCTCCCCCTTGACATGCTATCACAGCATTCTGTGATTTAGTAATTATTTGTGTTACTATCTGGTAATGTCTATTTTACCCACTAGAAGGACTCCCTAAGGGCAGGAAGTGTATCTTTCTTATTCATTGTTGTATGGCCTGGACCTAGGACAAATATCAGTAACTATTTGTCAGTAAATTATGTCTCAGTTTCTTTATCTAAAAACTGGAAATAAGAGCAATCTACCTTACTGGGCTTTTGTGAGTATTAAATGAATAAAAACATATAAAGTGCTTAGAACCATGCCTTACACAGAACAAATGCTCAAGAAATGTTGTTATTATTTTTTTTTAAAGAATGTATATAACAAGGAAAGGACATATTACTAAGTGTCTACTATATGCCAGCATAGTTCCAGGCTGCTGACGAAATCCTGGCTTCTCATCTCTGAACTCATGTTGGTACTCTTCTTCTTCTAAATTACTGTGAGACATCGGTAGATGAGCCTAGAATTTTGTAATGGATAAATAGCCTATTTACTAAGTTGTTAGCATCAGAATCTATCTCCCCACGCTTTCTGAGAATACTTGCTCACAGTCAACATTCTGGCAAGGTCTACACTGTTCTCTGTAATTGCTCAAAAATTTTGACTACAAGCTTTTGCAATTCCTGAATGTTTAGGTCATCTGGACTGGAAACTTAAACTCATTCAAAAGGCTTCAGGCTTTCTTTTTGTTCTCTTACTATTTAGGGTTTATTCTCCCTTAGTAATTTTCTCCGCCCCCCCAGTCTTAATCTATCTGTTGCTAGTTCTTGGAAATAGTCAATATTATGCTCTGATAAAATAAAATAGAGCATAATCAATATGATGCTCTATTATACTTTGTGGCAAGCGCAACCCAAAAGCTCTTCCTATTTATACGTGTTTCCCTTATAGATCATCACCCCAGTCTCCATGCTAGCACTCACCTGACTCAGCATGGCTCAGTCAGCCATTTACCGGGCCTGGTACACGTTCCTATAGAATAAGGAATTTCAAAGCAGTGGCTGTCTATGGATAGGCAAAGCATGCAGAAGAAGATGCTTCCATTATCTACCTACTTTGATAAATTGTAAAATTATATTTTTCACAAGCCACTGAATCATTCGTCTCATGCACAATGCCAAATTCCTCACTTTAATTTAGTGACTGTGCTGGATTCTTGAAACATAAGGAGTAAGACATAACCTTTATTCTCTGGGTGTGTTCAGTGTAGTGGGGAGGATATTACTCTTTTGTATTATGGCAGCGTCACTATGCTAAGGAAGTTCCTGGCAGGGGCAGGCAGGGAGGGTGACTGAGTCATGGGAAAGCCTTACTGTGGAGGTGACCCTGGGGCTGAGTCTGCTGGATTCCAGTGTAGGTTCCCTTTGGCAACTTGTTCCCTTGGTTTCCTGGCCAGAGATAAGTACTCCTGGGTCTTAGAGTGCTCTTTCCCCAAATGAGATTTTCTCAGCTTGCTTGTTCCGCCTTTTATTTGGCACAAGATCATGGTCATCACTACCTGTTCTCCTTCTGAGCACCTGAGTCTCGTCGCAATCATTCCATCTCCAGTTTTCTGGGCCAGTTCTTGTCCTTTACACCCTTCTTGCTTACCTTTTCTGGCCTCAACTTCTGCCTGCTCCTAAACTTACATCTCCACCGTGATATTTGTGAATTCTCTTGTTTTCAGTATGAATAAGCACAGTACCCATATTTGACGAGCAGATTTTTCATCCCAGTCAGACCATTAAGTAAGATAAGGTAGACTATATCGCAGCCTTTTCAATTTCCCTCCTAAGAACAGTTTCCTAATTATGTGATTGGTTCGGTCCACAGGACAGGTCAGATTTGCTTGTGATTCGCCTGTTACCCCATAGATTTTAGGGAAATTTGATTATATTTTAATATTAGGAAGGCCATTATCCCACTATCCCATAAGCACTGTACTAATAATTGTGGCCTCTTGGTTGCAATTGTCCACTGTGTGAAAGTACAGGAGTCCTAAGCCATCAGGGGCTAGGCAGGGTATACATCATTTGTGAGACAGTGAAGTGTGAGCCATAGAGAGCGGAGGGCATGGATGGAGAACTGGACCATGTACCCTCTCTGCCTGCCTGCTCACCTCCCTCTGTCCCAACCATTCATATCAAAGAATGGAAAGACCACACTGGGGGCCTGGATCTGCCTTTGGGCTGCTACTTGGTCCTGATCTAAAATAACATCTTTTTGTGTTGTAGATCTCCTACAAATATCTTATTATTGCTCTTGGAATCCAGTTGGACTATGAAAAGGTACTATTTTAAACTGTTTCTGTGTTCCATTGGTTTAAGAATATGGGGAAAAGGGAGAGGGAGGGGAGAGGAGGGGGGAGGACAGGTGGAGGGAGGGTGATTGGTGGGATTACTATGGTTTAATCTAATAAAGGTACAGTGAATCTCTCTAAATGTAGAATATAAATCTCTTAACACAGTAACTAAGAAAATGACATAAAGGCTATGTTAACAAGTTGGATGAAAGTATTTCAAATTGTATATAGCAACAGCACTCTGTACCCCACGAAAGCATTAATGTACACAGATATGATTTAATAAAAAAAAAAGACTAAACACTACATTTACTTGCTTTATATTCATCTTGACAAGAAAAAAGGTCTAAGAAGGGCAGTGCCTGTGACTCAGTGGGTAGGGCACCAGCCCCATATACTGAAGGTGGGTTTGAACCCAGCCTCTGCCAAACTGCAACAAAAAAATAGCTAGGTGTTGTGGTGGGCGCCTGTAGTACCAGCTACTTGGGAGGCTGAGGCAGGAGAATCACCTAAGCCCAGGACTTGGAGGTTGCTGTGAGCTGTGATGCCATGGCACTCTACTGAGGGCAATAAAGTGAAACTCTGTCTTAAAAAAAAAAAAGTCTAAGAAATCCTCTTCTAGTTTTATTTTTCAGCAGCTCTTTTATGGTTTTTTTTCTTTGCAGTTTTTGTCTGGGCTGGGTTTGAACCCATCGCCTCTGGTATATGGGGCTGGCGCCCTACACCTTTGAGCCACAGATGCCACCCTGATATGGTTTTTTTTTTTAAGTATTCTCTAAGATTCTATAGATAATAACCATATGTTCTAGCTTTAAGCTTTAATCAGAGTGCAGCATGTCCATGTCCTAATGGTAATTCTTACAAAGCAGCAGTCTTGTCCATACTTCTAAGAAACCTGCCTTTCTATGTGGGACTGAGTTGGCAGTAGTAAAGATTAAATTTTCTTTTGGAAGTAAGATTTAGATTATGAATTTTTCAGCAGACTTTCTGGGTAGAACACCAGCAGTTAGTTTATCAGATGCTGGAAAGACTGTGTTTTCTTGTTCATTTTTTGTGACTGATGCAATATAGATGTTATCCAGAAGTTCCCTAGATCTCCCTTTTCAGTGCGCTAGGGAGCCAGATGCTATCTGATGGTTGTGAAATTTGAGTTTATTTTTCTAAAATATAGTGGAGTGAGTCAGTAGTTGTTATTTCCTGGAGCTTGTTGGGAACTGTGGATAAATAGTTGGAGCACATGAAACATCAGTGTAACCAGGTCATAAGATACAGGAACATAATCTGGGCAAGGACCTCGTTGGATTGGTCCAGTAAAGGTCTTTGAAATGCATTTTGTGTGTGTGTGTGTGTGTGTGTGTGTGTGTTAAAAAACAATACCAAACTGGTGGGACTGCAAATTGATACAACCTTTTTGGAAGAAAGTATGGAGAATCCTTAAAAAACTCAAATTAGACCTCCCATTTGATCCTGTAATCCTATTACTAGGCATTTACCCAGAATCCCTTTATCATAAGGACATTTGAACTACATTGTTTATTACAGCTCAATTTACAATTGCCAAACTGTGGAAACAACCTAAATGCCCGCCAATCCAGGAATGGATTAACAAGCTGTGGTATATGTATGCCATGGAATACTATTCAACCATTAAAAAGATGGAGACTTTACATCTTTTGTATTAACCTGGATGGAGGTGGAACACTTTTTTCTTAGTAAAGTATCACAAGATTTGAGAAGCAAGAATCCATTGTACTCAATTCTAATATGAAGGCTGTAGATGTGCTAATACACGGTGGGGGGTTGGGGAAGGAGGGAGCAGGTGGAGGGGTGGAGGAAGAGGGATGGGGGTTATGGTGTTTGGAACTCCTCTTGGGGGCAGGATGCAATTATAAGAGGGACTCTACCTAACAAATGCAATCAGTGTAACCTAATTCTTTCTACCGCAGTGTAACCCAATTCTTTGTACCGTCAATGAATCCCAAACAATAAAAAAGAAAACAAAAATAAAACAAAACCTGAATTGTGACAGGTCCATGGGTAGGGTAGTGAAAATGCCTTTTTTTTTTTTTAAAAAAAAAAAGATGAATTAATACCTTTTGCAACAATCTGGATGGAACTGGAGACCATTCTCCTGAGTGAAGTATCTCAAGAATGGAAAACCAAACCCTGCGTGTGCTCACAATTACATTGGAAGTAATCAATGAGCACACAAGTGCACAGAGGGAAGTAAAACTCATTGGAAAGCAGCCAGAAACCAGAGGCAGAGAGGGAAATAAACCAACCTAAGGGGTACTACGGACACTATTTGGGTGACAGGCATACCTCTAGACAGGACTCAAGTATTACAAAATGATTCCACGTAATCCAAAATGCTTGTATCCCCTTAATATTTTGAAATAATTGAAAAAAAAATCTTGAGATGTGTTTGTATAAAGGTTTGGAGAAGCTGCGAATCAGTGTAAGTGTTGATGATTTTGAGTCAAAGTACCATGGGTCTCATGGAATGACAGACAAGCCATGGTGTAGACCAAATGGAGAAATGTGCCAATTACCACTACTTTTGGCAGTGCATGCCTCCCCCAGAAGCCCTGCAGTGTTGACCTAGCAAAGGCTGCACATTTCCATGATAGTCTAGGCACCATCATCTAATAGCATGTGAGGAGGTCTAAGGAGACTGGTGCTGAGCCTGTGTAGCAGCCTCTTGCAGCAAACTAAAAAACAATATTTAGAAATAGCTATTATTATGGAATCTCTACGACGTACCAGGAACAGTGTTGGGAATCGTATATTGATTCCTTACAACTACTTGGGAAGGAGGCATTTTTATTTCTACTTAATAGATGAAGAAACTAAGGCAAAGAGAATGTCAGTAACTTAACCATGACCACTGTGCTGCTTGGTACTCTTGGACTGCAGATACTAGAAAACTACTCAAGTTAGCATAAGGAAAAAGTGGGGGTCATTTGATGAAATACCAAGTTGTTTCTGGAACTCTAGGGCAGGAATGTAGGTGAGCCTTGGGGAGGGTTAGATCTCCAATCTGAGCCTGGTGGACCTGACAGGTTATCTCTGTCCATTGCTCTCTGTCCATCAGTTTCTCAGCCAGCCTCACAGAGTCTCTGTAGCGTGGTGTCCTACTCACTTGTCCACTCTGCATGGTAGGACTGTCCACTCCTACCCAGCATGCAGCTTGTCACTGTGCAGCTAAAGGGGGAGTCGCATCTTATCTTTTTCCCTGACTCTCACTCCCCCTCTCCCCTTCTCTGCCTCTTTCTGTTCAGAGCTCCCAGGGAAGCACTTCTGATGGGATGAGGGGCCGTATGCTACCCTGCACAACACAGGTCTTCCTAGAAGGAGTGTAGTTACCACCGTATGGTGCCTTTTCCCTTAGCACTGGCTGAGGGAAGGACTAATGAAGGCAATAATAGATCAGCTGTTTATCTCTTGGATACTGAGCTTTACCTTGAGAACTAGGAGATATGGTGGGAAGCCCTGTGGGAAGACTCCTAGGCAGATGGTGTCTAGTTCTTTAGGAACCTGGGCAAGATTCTCAACCTTGCTCTGCTTCAGTTTTCTCAGCTGTTCTAAGGGATAATAATATCTCCCTACCTCCCTCAGAGGTGTATGGTAATATCCAATGTTGAAACTTTGGTAATATCCAATGTTTCCAACTTTGAAAATATTAAAACACAAGATGACTCTTTAATAACAATGATTATTGTTATAGGAACTACTAATATAACTACCTGAACTGTAACAGGGATGATGAGTAACAAAGGAATAGTTTCTCTTTGCATTGAGTGTGGATAAATAATTAACCCAGGCCACTGAGAGGCTAGGACTCTCTTGCCTTGAGGGTTCAGGGATAGGAATCTGGGGTAACCTTGGAGGTGGCCTGGAGAATGGCCTGGGGAAGGCTCTGAAGGGCCAGCCCCTCTCCAGACTGTTTCTTGATGGTGGAAGTTGAATCTCCTCCTGCTGAGAATCGGTAATTAAGTTTCTTTGACTCAGTGTTTTTCAACCTTTTTTATCTCAGGTCACAATTGAACCTGCAGTTAAACTTCTGTGGCACACTTAAATTATGTTGATCAAAAAAAGGAGTTTAAAAAAAGTGTGATTTGAACTTCTTTTGAAAGCAATTTAATGATCTTTAAAAATTTTCACTATATACCAGGTGAAAATCACTGCTTTAACTCAATTTATGACATCTTCCTGATACTCTACAAACCTTCTAGTATTAAAGATTAAATATATAGCTAATAGTATTGGCAGTAATAGGCTAAGATTTATGGGGCACTTACTGTATGCATTAGTTCTTTTTCTCACCCCTAAACCTGTGTGGTCTCGTTTACTCCTGCAAGGATGCTGCAAAGCACATACTTTACTTCTACTCTATATGTGATGGACTTAAGCTTCCCAAACCTCAGCAGGCAGCATCAACATCCCCTGGAGGGCCTGTTAAAATACAGATTTCTGGGCCTGCTCTCAGAGTTTCTGATGCAGTAGGTCTGATAGTTCCCAGGTGGTGCTGGTGCCGGCGGCCTGGGGACCATACTTTGATACCCAGTGGCTTAGAAGTGCTAGGTCATTTATTCAGGGTCACAGTGCTTGTAAGTGGAAAAGCAAGGACTCAAACCAGATGTGTAGGATTGTAAAGTCTGTTTTTAATCACTTGAATTTACTGCCTTTACCAAGAATTTAATCTGGTGCAGCATGACACAGGGAAGCTATGTTTGCTGTTCTTGACAGTGTAAATGGCTCTTGGTCTTGTCTAGTGTTCTTGCCAATAGGGCAACTGGTTCTCCTAAAAGGAAGGGTGAGTGGCTTCTTGCTCTCACTTTGGTAGTGGGAGAGTTATATTATGTTTGTATCTATTAATTGAGGGGAGCATGTGGTTTTTGTTGTGTTTAAATCATAGTGTTAAGGGCAGGCAGGTGGAGGAGTTGCCCTGGGCTGAGTGCCCTGTGGTTTGACAGGCAACCACAGGAGCCACAGCTCTGGTCTTACAACCCTTTCCCCACCTGTTTGCTCTGTGTGCATGAGTCCTGATGGCAATAATAGTACTGAAATATTGGAAAGGTTATAGAAATGGCAAAGAGCAAAGACTCTAAAAACACCATGCTATTATTAATAAAGAATTTTCGTGTGTTTGTTGCAGATTAAAGGCCTGCCTGAAGGTTTTGCTCATCCCAAAATAGGGTCTAATTATTCCGTGAAGACTGTAGAGAAGACATGGAGGGCTCTGCAGGACTTCAAGGAGGGCAATGCCATCTTCACCTTCCCAAATACTCCTGTGAAGTGTGCTGGTGCCCCCCAGAAGATCATGTATTTGTCAGAAGCCCATTTCAGGAAGGTATGCTTCCTCTCCAGGGACAGAGATGTGGGGGACAATGGTGCTAATTCAGTGATTGCCAGAATTCCATTTTTGTCCCTATCATAACCTTTTTCCTTTCTAAATTTTTATTACATATGTATAAAATTATTTAATTGGAAGAAGGAAGTCTCTTATGATTCATTGCTTTAATAAAGTTATCATCAATTTGATATTTTACAGTTTTTTCTATATACTTTAAAATATTAAAATCATATTGTATATACAAATTTAGATGTATTACATGCTACATACTAATAGTTTTCATGACATATTTTAAAAAATAAAATATGTAGAATAAAAATAAAGTAGAATAAAAGCCTACTGGAGATATGTTAGAGAATATTTAAATTTCTATGTAGACTAAAAAAATTGCTAATTTTTACACATAATGCTATCCATTCAAGTTCAAGGTTATGAATATCTTTTGACTCTTGATACATATTTTGCAAATAGGCAAATTCCAATTTTAAAAGCAAAAGCCAGGCATAGTAGGTCATGCCTGTACTCCTAACACTTTGGGAGGCTAAGGCACTGGAGGCCAGGAGTTTAATATAAATGTCTTAATATAATAACTGGGAAAATGACATGAAGGTTATATTGATCAGATTGATGAAAATATTTCAAATTGTATGTGGAAACACCACACTGTACCCCATGATTGCATTAATGTACAAAGCTATGATTTCATAAAGAAAAAAAAAAGAAAAAAAAGAGAGAAAGAAAGAAAGAGAGAAAGAAAATTAGTTCTGGTGGCCCACATCTGCACTCCCAGTTACTTGGGAGGCTGAGGCAGTAGGACTGCTTGAGTTCAAGTGTTTGAGGCTACAGTAAACTATGATGATGCCCCTGCACTCTAGCCTGGACAACAGAGTTAGACCTGTCTCAAAAAACCAAAACAAGACAAGACAAACAAACCAATCCCCTGAAATGTCAGGTGAACTTCAGACCTTTGTGGAAAGAGATACTTGGGCGAGGGGAGGCTTTCTCAGTATTCCCCACATAGCCTCTGTATAGGAGCAGGTGTCTGCAGTTAAGTACACCTGGCTTGAGGTTGCTGGGGAAGCGGTTTTTGCCCTCCTGCCCTTGTCTGGGATGTGACGTTTGGTTTACCAAAGTGGGGTTTGACTTGGGACAGTGGCAGGATCCAAAGTAGCCTGTTGCCCTGTGTGGGGAAGATGGGCCTGAAGAATTGTTAACCATGTGCTTGGATCCTAGCAATGCGCAAGGCCTTCACCTGAGTTCCATGACAGGGACAGTTCCAGTGATCATTTCTGATTCTAAGCAACTTCCTTCCAAATTGTCAGGGGTCAGCATAACCTTTTGAGGTTCTGAGCCCTCTAACTTCTTTTTTTTTTTTTTTTTTTAGCCCCCTAACTTCTTCAAATAGGCAGATCTAGGTGAGCAAGACCTAAAAGGAGCTGAACAAGGAAGAGTGAGAGACCAGTTCTTTCTTCCAGCCTAGAAATAACTCTTTTCTCCCAAGTCCTAGTCAGTGGTCCTCAAACTTTTTAAACAGGGGGCCAGTTCACTGTCCCTCAGACTGTTGGAGGGCTGGACTGTGGGTCCCAGGACCAGTCGGCTGCTAAGCAGGACAGGCAGTGGCAGCAAAAACACCCGGCGGGCTGGGTAAATGTCCTAGGCGGGCTGCATGTGGCCCGCAGGCCGTAGTTTGAGGACACCTGTCTTAGATGGCCTGAGAGGAAGTTTCTTGGTCAGGTGCAATGAGGTCTCAGGCATTTGGGAGAATGTTAGCTTCTCTGAAACATGTACAATTTTGAGGGGGCAAGAACCTTTTTTTGTTTGCTGCTGTTTCCCCCAGAACCTAGAACAGTCCTTGACATTCTCTAGGACTTGGTTAAATATATTGAACGAATATATGAGTAAACAATTTGGCTCTGTTCTGTCTTTACCTGGATTTGACCATCTCCTCTACCCTTCAGTTGAACATTGGCCACTTCGACCACCAGCTCAAGCATATACTTGATTGCTATGTCCTGAGCAGAAAGTAAGGGGGAGATGGGGAACTGGTCTCCCCAGGGTGTAGTGGTTGAAAAAACTGGTGAGGTCTCTTCTGAGGGTTTTAATTCTTGTCTAGGTTAAAAAAAAAAAAAGGAAGCAATACTTTAGTGCTGGGTGTTTTCTTCTTTCCTTTTTTTTTTTTTTCAGACGGGGAAGCGATCTAAGGCCAATGTCATTTTCAACACTTCTCTTGGAGCAATTTTTGGGGTTAAGAAATATGCAGATGCCCTTCAGGAGATCATTGAGGAGAGGAACATCACTGTTAACTATAAGCAAAACCTTATTGAAGTCCGAGCCGATAAACAAGAGGCTGTTTTTGAGAACCTGGATAAACCCGGAGAAACCCAAGTGATTTCAGTGAGTGGCGAGGGTCAGCTGTTAGCCGGAAGCATTGTCACTGAACCCTACCATAGATGGGAGTGACACGGCAGCTCCTCCCTCCCTGTGAATCATAACTGTGTGCTGGGGAAGGCTGGTGAAAATGAGCATCTTGGGAAGTGATGGGCAAGAAGGTGAAAAAAATGGGTAGGAAAAAGAAAGATTAAGAGGCTTTATCAATGGGAAGTGAGAAGTGATTACATACTGGTGCTGAGTGAATTTTTGTGCCATTCTTTTGACTCTGCTTTTCCTGACACCCAATAATTCGAAGGAACCAAAAATATTCCACAGCTTCGGCTATTGTGTAGAGTTGAGGGCTTCCTCAAATGCAGGATCTCATGATCGCCTCAATTCAGGGTATATGATCAACAGTCCTGATCACTCACAGGAAGCAACCCAGAGGGTAGTTCAAGAATAACAGGGATGTCTTTCAGCTGTGGGAGAGGCAGTCTTTAAACATGTATCCCCTGTGCATATAAGGAAGCACTTAAAAATCCTTCCGGAAGGGTTTGGCAGAGCTACACCCCTTAGAAAGATCTAGCTTTTGGTGTGTGGGCTTGGTCTCTATGTGTCACTGTTTCTTGTTCTGTGGAAGTGGGAACAGTGCTTTTATAGAGGTGTTGAGGGGATTAAGAACAACATAGAAAGGAGAAGCAAGCACGGAAGAATTTTGGTTTACCTCTATCTGGCAAGAGCAGTTAGCAGTGACAATGCTTTCACAGCCACAGTTCAATCATTTGGTATTTTTCAAGAAGAAGGGTTCCACAAAAAGGAATTTTGGCGTGAACCAAAGATTAGTCTTCTAACATCAAAACTTCAGATTTTAAGCCTTTTAGCTCAACTCTTTCTAAAATGTATTCCGCATATCTTTTCCTTTAAAACATGGAATATACTGAATATCATTTCAAATATTATTGATGACTCTGGGTCATAATAAAAAAAAACCCCTCTTATTTGGAAATAAACTTAGAGAAGTTGCAAAAATAAAAATAATGCAAAGAAAATTGAATATAGCCTTTACCTAAATTCGTTAATGGATTTTCTCCATTTTCTCTGTCTCTGTCTCTTTTTCTAATTTTCCCAAGGTAAGTTACCTACATTGTACATCATGTCCCCTACGTACTTCAGTGTCCATTTCCTAGGATAGTATTCTCTTACATAACCACAGAACTATTTTCCATTTGGTAAATTCAGGATGGATATGATATTTTAATCTTTAACTTGTATTCTAGATTTGTTGACTGATCCAGCAGCATTTATGATTTTTTCCCCGTTAGTACAGGACTGCAGGGAGGGCACAAGACCCAGTCTACAGTCAGGAGTTGCTTTTAATTGTAATGTCTCCACCCTCATTTAATATGGGACATTCCCACAGCGTTTCTCTGTCTTCTAGGACACTTACAGTTTGGAATAATTGAGCCCTCCTCCCACTACATTTATTTATTTATTTATTTTTAGAGACAGAGTCTCACTTTATTGCCCTTGGTAGAGTGCTGTGGCATCACAGCTCACAGCAACCTTCAGCTCTTGGGCTTAGACAATTCTCTTGCCTCAGCCTCCCGAGTAGCTAGGAGTACAGGCACCCGCCACAATGCCCAGCTATTTTTTGTTGCAGTTTGGCCAGGGCTGGGTTCGAACCCGCCACCCTCGGTATTTGGGGCCAGTGCCCTACCCGCTGAGCCATAGGCACCACCCTACTTTTTTTTTTTTTTTTTTGGTGGAATGTTCCTCCTTTTGAGCTTACCTATGTTGGCTTATGATTGGTTTGAGGCTCCACTTTTTAGACTGGAACTTTGCCTGGGTAGTGGTGTGTTTTCTAGGGTATCAGATTTGCCTCATACAATGTTCACCTGTCCTAAACTGATGATCTTAATTTTGCTAACCACTTAAGATATGGTCCAATTTCTCTACCACATGAGTACTATTATTTTTCTCCTGTAAGGAGACACTTCAAAACCAGACAAACAGTCTCCTCATTAAAGTTTCTCATAGAGTTGGCATCTATTGACGAAAGATGAACCTTGTCTATTCAGATCTTTACCGTGGTGGTTGTAAAATGTTTTTCTAACTCTAGCATTTCCTCTACATTTACTAGTAGGCTCTTGGCATTCTGTCAGCAAGAGCGTTTCTTTTTCTCTTAATTAATTATTGGTATGAGTTCTTGAGTTCCTATTTCATTACTGTTATTCTTTTTTTTTTTTTTAGACAGAGCCTCAAGCTGTCACCCTGGGTAGAGTGGTGTAGCATCACAGCTCACAGCAACCTCCAACTCCTGGGCTCAAGCATTTCTCTTGCCTCAGCCTCCCAAGTAGCTGGGACTACAGGTGCCTGCCACAACGCCTGGCTATTTTTTGGACGTAGTTATCATTGTTGTTTGGCAGGCCTGGGCTGGATTTGAACCTGCCAGCTTAGGTTGTATGTGGCTGGCACCTTAGCCGCTTAGGCTACAAGTGCTGAGCCTCATTACTGTTCTTAATTGGTGCTCCAGTTGTCTTGAATCTGACTAGTAGGTGACCTTCCGAGCTGGTCCTGAGCCCCTGTGACATGCGTATCATGTGTTTGATCACTTCTTTCTGGTGTCACAGGATGTCCCAGGCTCATCTGGGACCACCTGTGTGGCTCAGGCTTATCATTCTGAATAGCTCCTCTCTAGTCATGTGCTTGGAACCTACTGGGCTGTTTAGGGCTAGTTTCCATTTTACCAAAGGGTCTCAAACTACTCCATTCTTTGTGTTTATGCGTGTTCTTTGTGTAGTTGTTCAGTTTTCCTTTTCTTCCTGGATGTCAGACAGATGTAAGTGACTTTGGAAGGTCCTTCCAGCTTCAGCTTACTTAAATTGCAGCTCCTTACTTTTGAATGGCTGGAAAATGAGAGAGCCAAACTTGCTAAGTTCTGTATAAAGCAAAAGTGAATGGGCTATGACTGAGAGCCCAAAGGATACGCTTATGAGCAAAGTGTATGAGCCTGAGTGAAGAACTTAACTTTGTTGTTTAACTTGTTTTCTCAGGAATCACCTGGGGAGATTTTAAAATGTGCTTATGCTGGGTCTCACCCCCAGAGATTTGGTTAGTTAGTCTGGGGGATGGACTGATGATAGGGAATTTCACAAATTCCCCTAATGACTGTAAGGTTAAAATAGGATTGAGAACAGCTACTATAAAGAATTAAATGTACCTCAAAGTCTATAATCTTGGATCCTTAATAGAGAGCTTATATAGTGAGTTGGTCCAAGTCTTATAAGTTTTTAAAAATCTAAATTTCTTTAATATGATAGAGTTCTAGAGCTAGAAGAAACTGGAGATTATCTAGTCTGATGTGATCTTTATGGATAAACTGATCAAGGACCCGAGAGGCACAGTGACTGGTCCAGGTAGCAGCACTCTGTATTTCATTGTAAATGAATCTGTTCCTTCAAGCCAGGGCTTCTAAGAATGTGATGCACAGGCTTCGAGTGTCAGAATCACTGACAGGTTTTGCTCAAGTGGAGATGACTGTGCTTCACCCAGACCTACTGGATGTCCGGTGGGGTTTGAGCACCAGGGAGCCTGTGTTTAAAAGTTTCCCAAATGCTGCTTATAAACACCAAGTTTGAAAATCACTTCTCTACGTGAATTATTTCAATGAAGGAGAACCCAGTTATTGATCATAAATGGTTTAAAGAAATAAATAATAGATAAAGAACAAGCTGCAACTCAGTGCCAATGGTCACTTTTAATAAATCCATAAAGCACACCCCAGTATTTCTTTTGTGTAGTGTGAGTAAAACGCCATGCCTTTATAATGATTATGTGAAAATATGTAACTTTCCCTTTAGAAAAGATGTGTAGAATTCATGTGTACTTGTGAAATTCACTTGAGCACCTTAACTCCATCAGAGAGAGATGACTGTAGTACAAAGAAAATCGAATATCGCCCTTATCTTGATTTGGTTATAGGATTTTACCATTCACTTTAGCTTTATCGTTTGAGCTCTCTCTGTCTTTGTCTCTTTCTTTCTCTGATTTTGCTAAAGGTAAAATGTATTAATTATACATAATGTTCCCTACATACTTTAGTGTGAATTTCTTACGGTAGTATTCTTTTACATAACCACAGAACAGTTATCAACTTAGCAAGTTTAGGATGGATACAATATTTTATTCTTTTATTTGTTTTCCACTTTCGTTGATTGATCCAAAGAGCCTCCCAATATTACCCTGCAGAGGAGCACCGATTATTTGCAGTACCTTAAGGTTAATTCCTGTCAGAGCGTTGGAATAAATACAAGTCATCTTCCTAATTCCCATTGCCATCAGTGATTGCTGAGCCCAGATGAGGGTATTGGCGTCCTTATGGAAACGAGGTGCTATTGGGTATCACAAAGTTGAAATGGTCTTAAAATGCTGAAGTTTTATCCTAATGAAATGTGATATGAATGTCCGCATCACTGTGTTCCGCAGTGAACCCACTAGGAAATGGGATTTGTTAGCTGGATTTCATCAAAATGAAAAAGAATAAAAGAATGAACTACAAAAAGTAGAATAATATTATATAACCAAACAAAAATCGTCAACAAGCCCTCAAAATGATTAGGATGGATCAGTGCACTCTTTCCATTGGTAACTTTGATATAGTGTTTTGGAAAAAAAAAAAAAATCCCCCAACTCTTTTACTGCCCAGTAACCCAAACTGAATCAGATTCCTCTCTCCTTTCCAAGGTTGTACCTCATGCTTTTCTCACCTCGTCTTTTTTTTCTTTTTCTTAAATTGGTGTTTTGACAGTTTACATGTTTTGAGAGTTGGTGCATGTTTGGGATTGATGCTCACTTACCAGCTCCTAACAGCCTTTATACATTTCGGGGATGCCGAGCACCTCCTTACAGAATATAACTGAAGTGCCAGACTTCACAAGTTGGCAGTGAAGGGTCAGGGAGACAGCAACTGAAATACACCACTCCCTTATTTCAGTATTAATACTCCTAGAAACGTCAATGGGTTCTTCCAGGTTCACTCTAGCATCTCAGATTTTGTTAGACACACTGCCCCAGGGATCACATGGCCCCTGTCTGGTGACATCACTGAGGTTATTGAGTTTACCACCATCCTCCACAGGAATGTGTAAGATCTTGGAGTGGGGGTGGGTTAGTAGAAACACTGATCATATGATGTTCAAGGAGGCATAGTATAGTGTGTGGAGTAGGGAAGGGGGGAGAGTTTATGGGCTGTAGAAATATTGAAAAATGCAAACCTAGACGTTTTTCTTGTGTGTAGTATGAAATGCTTCATGTCACACCACCGATGAGTCCACCAGATGTCCTCAAGACCAGTCCTGTGGCTGATGCTGCTGGCTGGGTGGATGTGGATAAAGAAACTCTGCAGCACAAGAAGTACCCAAACGTGTTTGGGATTGGGGACTGCACCAACCTTCCCACGTCAAAGACGGCTGCTGCTGTCGGTAAGATCACAGCGCTGTTTATCTATCTCTTAAAATAACGGGGCACCATCAGAATAAAAGCAAGAGATTGGCCTCAGCACCATTCTGTTAATAACGAAGAAACTTCTGTGGCTTAAAAATGATGTTGACCTCCTAAGATAGAAGAAAGTTATCAATGAACCTAGTGTTATATAAAGAAGTAAGTACTTTCTGAGTGCCTTCCCCCACAGTGGTACGATCTGATCTGCCTTTTCTAGGTCAGAGGTGTTGTTTTCAGAAGAGACATTAGAGAGAGGGCATTGCTTTCCAGCTCTCTGGAATTCTGCTTTTTCTCATGCTGCCACATGGGCATCCCTGGTATTCTTCACCTGTGATGCCAGATGGCTTGGCAGTTTTTCTTCTGTCTGAAGCACCATAAAGCTCGGGAAGCATTTGTTTTCCCAGAAAACACATGCAAGTCAATGAAACCTTGCAGACCAGAAAATTGTTCTGTTAAGACAAATACGGTGGAGCGTGCCCTGATTGGTACACGATTAAGCCCTCAGCCTGGAAAACTAAATTCTTTACTTCGATGTTCTGCACCAGCAGTGATGGGGAGAATTGCCTTTCAGATTCTGTCCTCTGCAGACAGAATTGTCTTCTCTGGATGATATAAAACACAGGCCTCCCTTCTGAATGGGATGGTGGTGTTTTGTATGAATTAGACACCTGTGGAACGTGATGTGTTACTTTTTCTATTTCAACCTTAAGAAAGACTTTCTAGGAACACTACCAAATGCCTTTTTTATTATTAACAGTAACTTCCTTCTAACTTTTTATTAAAAAAAAATCTCAAACCTATGAAAATTTTGTAAGTATAGTAGGTACTCATATGTCCTTCAGGTTTTAACCAATTAACAATATTTTCTGAAATTTTCTTCATTACTCAAGGACTTTATTTTTTTTTGCTGAGTCATTTGACAGTAAGTTTAGACATCGTGATATTTTACCTTAAATACTTTCACCTTAAAACTTCTATTTGCTCTTCTTGACAGCATGTTCACCACCATATCCATCAACATAAGATGTTGTATATTAAAATCATCTCATGTACAATCCAGTTCTAGATTTTTCCAAAGCTAGAATTTCTCTAGTTTTCCTAAAAATGTCCTGTGTAGCTCTTCCCTCCCATTAAATCTGGCCAGGGAAAGCCCACCCACTGCACTGGTTGTCCTGTGTCTTTGGTCACCTTTAATATAGGATAGGCCTTCTGATTATTGTTTTACTTTTGTGACACTGGTATTTTTGAAGAATCTAGGGCCAATTATCCTGTAGAATATCCCACAATTTAGAATTATCTAGTTTTTTTTTTTCTTATTTTCAGGTTATGTGTTCTAGCAGGACTCTCTATGCACGAGGTTGTGTACCTCCCTCTTCAGGAGACTGTCATGTCATTAGTTTGTTTTGTCTTCCCTGAAGCTAGATTTTATCCTTGGGTTAAGAGGAGCCCGCTGATTTTTTGGTTGTCAAAGCACCTTTTCTATTTGTAATTTATAGGTAATTTTGGGGGCGATACTTTGAATTTACATTTGCTTAGTGTAAACCTGCTGAATTTATGTGGTGAAAATACCTGTAGTATGAGGCCCAGATTACCCAGCTTTTAACTTAATTCAAAGATTTAATTCAATGTTTCAAATAGATAATATTAAATATGATTAAACAAAAATCTTGGTGAAAACTCTTGCTCCCAGTCCTGCCATCCTTCTGCTCTGTTTCTGCATTTCCCCCAAACCACGGAGAGAGCGATCCCCTTCTTTTTACATTTGTTTCTCCCAGTTTTTATTCTTTCGTGTGGTTGCTACAGAACTTATTTAATGAGTCCACTCTTAATGTATATTTGAGTTGTTTCTAACCTGTCTTTATTTCAAGCGTAGTAGTGAATGGTCTTCTTTATGTGTTACTACTTCATATGTGTGAAAGTCTGTTTGCTCGTCTTGTCAATGTCCAACTAACAATAGTTCTAGCTTTCCCCAAGTAGATCTTGCATTTTTTCAGATCTACTTTCAGAGGATTCTCCAAATCCTCTGAGTATCCTGAGGCAATGGGATACTTGTTCCACCAATCTGTGGTTGGGTTTACTTGTCACCCAGTCTCTGTCTAGACCACTCCACTATTGTGAGTGAGACACTGGCTTGCCACATTGAATCTGATTTTCCTGGGGTGTATGCTGCTTCCTCTGATTCTCATTGCCCCAGGATTTTCCTTTAATTATTCACAACGCAGCCAAGATCAGGATGTGGACTTTCATAAAAGTTAACTGAAGGCCTGAGAGTGATGGAAGGGGACTGTATACAGGAAAAAACCAGAACTCTTATATAGCAGCACACGTGCATACTTTAAACCTGGACACTGATCATGATGCTCCCTGGGTCGGCAGGCTGGCCCTCTGTGTGGACACCCACTAGACACCCTCTTTCCTTTTGCACTGGCCTGGATGCTGTGCTGCAGCCACCTCCTCAGGGTTCTCAGCACAATTCCAAACTCCATTATGGTCTTTGAGGAGAAATAAAGTTTTCCAAAAGGGAAATATAATCTTTAGAGATATTGCTTTGCTCACAATGAAGATAGCCATGTAGTATTTCTAAGAAGAGTTGTTTATACCTCACTTTTTATGAACTCTCTCATTTTAGGAAAAACCTAAAAATTGCTTTATTATTATTATTATTTTTTGAGACAGAGTCTCACTATGTCACCCTTGGTCAAGTGCTGTGGCGTCACAGCTTACAGAAACCTCAAACTCTTGGGCTTAAGCAATTCTCTTGCCTCAACCTCCTCAGTAGCTGGGACTATAGACGCCTGGTTTGGTTGCAGTTGTCATTGTTGTTTGGCAGGCTGGGGCTGGGTTCGAACCTATCAGCTCCGGTGTATGTGGTGCTCTAGCTGCTGAGTACAGGCGCTAAGCCCTCATTGCTTTTTGATCTAGGTGCCAGCAAACTACAGCTTGTGGGCCAGATGCAGCCCCCCTGCATGCTTTTATATAGCTGGCTAAGAATGGCTTCCACAGGTGAACATTTACAATCCATTTGATGACAGGGAGTATTAAAACTCTTTCTGATCCAATTTTGCTGCCACTTGCATATTCCCCAGCTCTTATTTATTTTGGGCAGGAAAAGAGATTGGCGGGTTACTTGTAAGTATCCTACAGTTTTAAAAGAGAAAAACATAAATATGAACTCACCTGATGGTTTTATTATCTATTTTAGGTTATCTAAAATAAAGTATTTTTGTTTATAAATAAAAAAAAAATCCTTATGTCAGAAGAGGTCCAACACAGGATCTGAAAGGGTTAACTCCTTTTCTCATTCTAAGAAAAAGAATTCCATTCTTCTTATTAGCAGAGCCATATTAAAAAATGATGATTACATTTGGGATTTTATCAATAATATTTTTTTTGTGTGGAAATTTGCTTTTCTCTTATTATGTAATATCTTTGATTTTTGCCTCTTGGCTCGCAAGGTCTAAAATTTTTCTTCACAGAAAAGTTTGTTAGCTCCTGATTTGAGAGATTACAGAACAGCCACTGTAATATGCATTTGGCAACGTAAAGGCAATCCATCTTTTCTCAAAAGTAAATCTTATGTTCTACCTTTGGAGATACAAACTGCTTATATCTTTAAAAGGGCAGTCTTAATTATTCAAAATCCAATACAGACTGGGATTTGGTAATATTAAAGAATTATTCCTAATATTTTGAAATGTGAAAATGCATTGCATTGGTGTTAAAAATATTCCCCATCCATCAGAGATACACAGAAAGATTTATGCGTGAACTGGTGTGACATCTGTTCTAAAACTATTCCATGTGTGATGGGATGTATGAAACAAGAATAAGGGAGTTTAAATATCTTCATAATAAAAAAGGCAGTCTCCCTACGCTTGCTGTCAAACCCCCAAAACATAGGCTGGGTGGTGGCTCAGACCTGTAATCATAGCACTCTGGGAGGCTGACGCAGGTGGATTGCTTGAGCTCAATAGTTTGAGACCAGGCTGAGAAAGAGCAAGGCCCTGTCTCTACTGATAAAATAGAATAACTAGCTGGACATTGTGGCAGGCTCCTGTAGTTCCCAGCTACTTGGGATGCTGAGGTAGGAGGATTGCTTGAACCCAGGACTTTGAGGTTGCTGTGAGTTAGGCTGATACTATAGCACTCTACTCAGGACAACAGAGTGAGACTCTGTCTCAAAAAAATAACAAAACAAAAAACCAAACCAAAAATATATACACAGTTGTCTCTCAGTATCTACTGGGGATTGGTTCCAGGACCCACTGGAAGATACTAAAATTTGTACTCAAGTCCCTGATAAAATGGCATAGTATTTATATATAACCTATACATACCCTCCCATATACTTTAAATCATCCCTAGAGTACTTACAATACCTAATACAATGTCAATATTACATAAAGAGTTGTTGTGTTGTTTAGGAAATAATGATAAAAACGTTTGTATATATTCAATACAGATGAAATTTTTTTTCTGAAAAAAGATTTTTTTTTGTTTTTTTGGAGGCAGTTTTGCTCTGCTGCCCTGGCCAGAGTGCAGTGGCATCATCATAGCTTACTACAACCTTAAAACTCCTGTGCTTACACAATCCTCTCCCTTCAGCCTCCCAAGCAGCTGGGACTACAGGCATGTGCCACCACATGGTGCTAATTTTTCTCTTTTTAGTAGAGATGGGAGTCTCATTCTTGCACTGAATTCAAGCAATCCTCCTGCCTCGGCCTCCCAGAGTGCTAGGATTATATGTGTGGGCCATTGCACCTGACCATTTCTAAATATTTTTGATGCATATTTGGTTGAAAAAAATCTATAGATGCAGAACCTACAGATACTTAGGGCTGTGTGTGTGTGTTTGTGTATATGTGTATATCAATCTGGTCTACCCTCAGCCAAGGCAGTCCAGTAGAGAGGAAAGCCCAGTGTTTTGCCTAATTGGATATGCCTGGGGCTACCAATCCAGGTTCCTGTGAATAGGGACACAGGGATATTCTGGTGGCCAAGGGACACTGGGCACACAGACCAAGCTGACCAGTGGAGGAGAGTTTGGGTTAGGGCCATCCTTACCTGCTGGAGAGAATTGGCTTTTTGATTATAGACCCCTGGAGACATCTGTGTAGACCCTTGATGAGCCAAAGACCCACATCTGGTAGTCAGAACTTTAAGTGTAAGAAGGTTATGTTTAGTTGTAGTTTCGAGCAGTGATTTTCAACTTGGGTGCCAAGGAACTGAGGGGATCTTAGATGTGCTGCAAAAGTTGTTAAAGATCATTGATTAAATTAGTTTTGAAAGGAGTATATTCTTCTTTTTTACTCTTTCTTTTTGATCAGCATAATTTAAGTGTGCTGTGGAAGTTTAACTATAGGTTCAAGTGTGCCGTGAGATTAAAAAAGGTTGAAAAGTACAGGGGTTTAGAGGGATAGGGGATTGGAATCTTTTTAACTTGGTTACGTTCACATTATCTGCAAATTAGTTTTCACTGAGACTATTTTTCTGACTTTGCTATTTCTCTTGTAGCTGCCCAGTCAGGGATACTTGATAGAACAATTTCTCTGATTATGAAGAATCAGACACCAGTGAAGAAGGTTTGTATGTGTTGTTGTAAGAATCACCGTCTCAGTTGTCTTCTTCCGTTCTGCATGAAAGTCACGTTTACCCCTAATTTTGCCACTTTCTTAGTTTCTCTAATATAGGCTCTTCAGTTTTATCTTTAGTATTATTTTTTGTTGTGTAATTTGTATTTTTCAGGGTATAAAAGTTAGCATATTCAAAAAGGAAAAAATTACAGCCATGCAGAGAAAATGATAATTTTAAGAGTTTCTGGCTCAGTGCCTGTGGCTCAATCGGCTAAGGCACCAGCCATGTACATCTAAGGTGGGGGGTTCGAATCCCCAGCCTGGGTCCGCCAAACAGCAATGATGGCTGCAACCAAAAAATGGCCGGGCATTGTGGTGGGCGCCTGTGGTCCCAGCTACTTGGGAGGCAGAGGCAGGAGACTCGCTTGAGCCCAGGCATTGGAGGTTGCTATGAGCTGTGATGCCATGGCACTCTACC
>CAUYQV010058412.1:0-39238 GCA_963574575.1 Galagoides demidoff
TGAAGTGTGCTCCTCAATCTTCTCTCTTGGCTCTGCTCCAAACCATCAGCTAATTAGCTAAACTTCTGTCCTTTCAGCCTCCTTCTGGACAGGAGCTTCTGTAAAAAGCTGGCTGCAGTCCGCCATCTTGGCTCCGCCCCTGAGCTGACATTTTAAACTTCCATTAGGTCAATTATACAAATCTTGGTAGAAAAATAAATGTTTGCATATCTTCGATGTTTGCATATTACTTAAGCATGCTGTTTTTAGGTGTGAAGTGCTGGAGATATTTTTGTTAAACTGTTTCTCTTCAGTAGAAAATGTTGGGAGGAAACCATTAGGATTATTATTTTTTTCTTTTTTGATTGTAAAACATATTTTTTATCTAATCACTTCTAATGATAATTGTATTGTAAGACAAATCACACGTGCACAAAAAATAAATTTTTTAAACACATTCTTCCTTGCCATTCCCTTTTTTGTCTATGGGTCCCTCTCTACAAAATTCCATTCTTTGAATTCTCTTAATAATTACATTATAAAAAATTTGTATTCATATAAAACCTACCTTCTTTTTTTCCCAAATTATCTTGATTATACCTGAACTTTTAATTTTCCTTATGTATCATTCCAGCAATTTTTCTCAACTTCTGCAAAACTCAAACAAAAATTTGATTGACATAATATTTGAACCTTGACAGCTAGACAAAAGGAATAAGCTTTATAGCATTGGAAAATAGTTACAGTTAATAATAATAACATATAGATTCAAATAGCTAGAGGGATATTACATGTTTCTAAATAAAGAAATAAAAAATATTTGGCATGATGAGTATGCTAATTAGCCTGATCTGATCACTATAGCATATGTATTGCACCACTATGTACCCCATAAATAGGCTGAAAAATTTTAATGCAATTTCAAATGATAAGAATAAATACAAAAGAATCTGAAATCTCTACATATGTTCTAAATATAGTTTATTAATAAGATTCTGAGTTACTACAAAAATGACTAATGCAACCTTGCATTGTCTTAAACATAATATTTGATGGGGTCTGTATGCTTATATATTCTCTATATTAGTTTGCCAGGATTTCTGTAACAAAGAAGCACAGACTGGGCAGCATAAATACAAAAATCTATTTTCTCCAAATTATGGAGGCAGCAGTCCAAGATCAAAGTGTTCGCAGGGCTAGTGTCTTCTGAGGTCTGTCTACCTTGTAGATGGCTGTCTTTCCCCTGTGTCTTCTTATCTTCTTCCCCATGTACATGTCTGTGACCTAATCGCTTCCTTTCGCCAGTAATGCATCACCCATGTCACCAGGGAGATTGGATTAGCATCTAACCTAATAACCTAATTTAACTTAATTACCTCTTTAAAGATCTTATCTCCTCATACATTCTGAGATAGTGGGGCTAGGACTTCAGCATATGAATTTTAAGGGGACATAATTCAGTTCATAATACTCTGTGATGAGGTTACATTACTTGAAAAATTATTTAGATCATAGGATTTAACTAAAGGTACTATATTTTTTCAATGTAATTTATAATAAAATTGATTTTAAAAATTATTGGTGAAATTAAAGTATCTCTGTATGTTATTTTCTTACTACATTTTCCTTAACTCTACTGAAAATTTTGCATTTCCCATCTTTATTTTTTATATAGTACTTATGATTTCTAGTATGCTGTTACTCATTTGTTTCATCTATTGCCCACCTTTTTACTGGAATATAAGGTGTAGAAGGAAAAGAATTCTTGCCCTTTTTTTTTTCCTCTTCTGCATCCCCAGAAGAGCATCTGGGGATTCTAGTAGGCCCATACTTCATGTAATTTGAATGAAAGATGTAGTTTAGCAATAATTTCTCACCATGAGATGAAAACGATATTTTCTCTTATTATGAAATGACAGAATCTTCGAAATAGAAAGAAATAGAAAGAACCCTGGTGACCATCGGGTTTAGCATTTCCTCTTCCTTTCCAATCTGCAGTCACAACTCCACCCAATGCACGGATCCACAGATGAGGAAACAGAAACTCAGAGAAGCTCAGTAACCGGACCAAGGTCCCAGAGCTGAAAGACCAGTGATGTCAAGAGAGGGCCCCGGTCAATTTTCCTTGTACTGCACATCCTTGACCTTCCCAGTGCTTTCTCATTTCTTTTAGAGACCATGTATTCCTATTTATTAGGTATTTTCTTCCATTCCTCACAATCATTAGTCCTAATTCTATTCCTGGAGTGATAACCTAATCCTTCTTACACTTAACTGATATTCAGATACTAGAAGCCATCAGCATGTCCCACTTGAGAACTTGAATTTTTTAATTTGTTCCTTTAACCAAGTCCTGAAAAATGACTCGCTTATTTGTTCTTTTAACCAATTCTTACATTTTGTAGTTTTCAAAGATTTCAATATCTTTGATGCTGTCTCTGAACACGTTCTTGTTTGCCAAGTCCCTGGTAACGTGTTATGACACAACCAAATCTAGGGTTCTAAACAATGTTTCCACATCATAGAGTATAATGGGGCATAAGATTGGGACAAATATTATTTTTGGATTATAAACTATTGCTGCATTACTTTTCTCTTCTTTCTTTTCTTTCTTTTTCTTTTTTTTTGAGACAGAGTCTCACTATATTGCCCTTGGTAGAGTGTCATGGCATCACAGCTCACAGCAACCTCAAACTCTTGGGCTTAAGTGACTCTTGCCTCAGCCTCCCAAGTAGCTGGAACTACATCATAATGCCCAGCTATTTTTGTTGTTGTAGTTGTTGTTGTAGTTGTTGTTGTTTAGCAGGCTTGGTCCAGGTTTGAACCTGCCAGCCTTGGTGTACGTGGCTGGCACCCTATCTACTGAGCTACAGGCGCCAAGTCAATTTTCATTTTCTTAAAGAATGTTTTTACCAGTTATAAAAGTTAGTATGTCTCCATAATCTCATGCTGATAAAAGCGTGTTATCATTCAGGTTGTGATAATTTGTCATTCGTCACTTTCTGCAAAGATTTGTTTTATCAGCTGTAAATTACATCAAAGTTCCTATTTCTGCCCCATTCCTAAATAGGTACTGGTAGACTATTTTTATAATTGCTTTCTTAAATCAAAATATAGCCTATCCATAGAATTTGGTTTGCTTAATAATACTTAATAACCCAAAGAATAAAAGAGAAATGAGCTCTGTATTTGATCAAACATTTCCTAAGTGATTTCAAACTAACACTTAGAGATTTTGCTTTCTTTCCACGGTGTTCTTGGGGGGGGGAGGGAACTTGTTATCAGTCAATTTTGTTTGTTTTTGTTGATTTTTCATTAGATTTTACATTCTTGAAAATTCTCCAATCTTATTTGGTGTCAAATAACCTTTTAAAATTGTTTTGGAAATAAACAGGATAAAAACAACACACAAATCAATGAACGAATGCCAGGACCTTGAACAGGACAATTTCTGGATGGTGACTGCTTTAACTATGAGAAAAATACAGATTAAAATGAAAATTAATTACATTAGAATTATAATTGAGTTGCAAATTCCCTCACCACACTCCTGTAGTGTTTCTTGGGATGATATTTTTAGTAAATTAAGGAGAAAATTGTGACTTTATCTAAATATTAATAAGAATTGGAGCAAAACAGAACTTTTTTTTTATTACTACAAGGAATACCAAATACTTCAAAATAAATTTTGAGTCATATCCTGCAAAAATATAAATAGGCCACAAATGTTGAAAATCATTTAGAGTAGTTTCAACACATACTGTCTCTATTTGCTAACTTTCCATGTCGGGTGTTGTATATTAGTTAAGAGGGTAACAGACTCTTGGAAACTGTTTTCCTTAGTGGCTTACCCTGTGCTTGGAATACTTCTCAGACATTTTGTGATTATTTAAGTGAGGTAAAGGCAACTTTTAGATTTGGGATTTTATCCTCCCTCAAATAAGTAAGTCATTTTTTCTGGAATTACTTTCTCCTCCTCTCTTTTCTGGAAGCCTCTTTGCATATATACAGATTGGATTTGTTAGGTAAATCCATTTATTAATAATAAACCAACAGAAGGAAAATCCTAAAAAAGAAAATACCAAGCAGTAGCATTGACAATGATGTTTTAACTTCATAGATATAATACATAATCTTTTTACATAAATAATTGATGAAATAATATCCATGCTTTTCAAATTTTATAATTCCTATGGTTTTCTTAATCTTAAAAAGTTTATTTTGTTCTAGAAGTATTACCCATATAGGTATAAACGGAAGATGAAAGGAGAAGACAGGCGTTTACCATTAACATTTTACTGACTTTTTTCCTTGTAAATTTTTAAAAATTATTTTAGTAATTATTCAGTAATGTCTAGCTCATCATAAAATGACTCCCACAGATTTTTATGTCATTTTTGTGCTTAAAGTAGAAGAAAAATTGAAAGAAAGACCTCTGTGGACCATATTTCTAAAAAGCTCAGGAGATACTCAGAGTTACCTTTTAAGGACATTTTCCTTCTGGAGAGTTTATCTGCTTGGGGAGATACGTAAAATTACTTAGAATAATAATAGGAGGAATGATATTACATGTTTGCATAGTATGTTTTAATTATTAAGCACTTTGCATACTTTTTTTGAGACAGAGATTCACTCTATTGTAGGTGGCCAGCCCTCATACCACCTGTGGGTGTCCCAAAGGCTTGGCAGTGACAAGAGCATGAAAGAAATAAAGACAAGGGACCAGACAGGATTTAAAAAGAGTGGGCCCAAGGGACCATCACCACCTAATGCAGGGTTAACTCAGTATTTATTACCGATATTATCTTCAAATTACCAAATGAAAAGTCACAAAAACAGTACTATGAATCATCATTCTCACAGTATTTAGAATTTCAGCTAAGTTTTTAACTTTTGTAACTACTTACTGCACCAAAGCCATTTATAAACTAAGGAACTGGGATGCAGTTCATAGATCAAGGAACAAAACTTAGAAGCGGTATGTAAGAAGAGACAGCAGGTTTGACCATGCACACTGTTTCTGCAGGAGGCAATTAAGGCTCAAGTTCCTTCGGGCAGATGGGCTAACATCATAGTTATATTGGGAGCGGGAGATTTGGGGGGAGAGAAAGAAGTTGTTCTTCTCATTTTAATCCCAACAGACTGGTTTTCTTTTATTGAAAGGCTGAAGCACATGTTGCTTCCAGCATACCTCTAAAGGGCTCGTTGCCCCTAGAGACCTTTCTCTGAACAGGCTCTCTGTAAGGGAAAGGTCAGGCCTCAGCAAGGCTTTTCTTGCCTTTTTTCCAAGGCCTGTGCTGCTTCTGTTCAGCAGACTTTTGGGGCTCCCCAAATGCACTGTGGTCTCCCTGCATACATACTCTCTTCAGTATCCATGTCTTCTATCTTTCCTTTTTTCTTTTTCTCATAATCCACATGCCCTAACTGATCCTTATCAACAAAAACATTTCATAAAAATTCAGTTTATGTAAGTACTTCAAAAGGGTGCTGTCTTCTGCTTCTGCTCCCTCAACCTTCTTCTCCCACATTTCCACCCACACTCTGTTGCCCTATGTAGAGTGCCATAGACTCGTAGCTCACAGCAACCTCAAACTCTCGATCTCAAGCTATCCTCCTGCCTCAGCCTCCCGAGTAGCTGGGACTACAGGTGCCCTCCACAGCACCTGGCTAGTCTTTTCTATTTATAGTAGACATGGGGTCTTGTTCTTCCTCAGGTTGGTCTTAAATTCCCGAACTTAAGCAATCCACCCATCTTGGCTTTCCAGAGTACTAGGATTATAGGTGTGAGCCACCGTCCCTGGCCTCACTTTCGCACTTTGCATACTCAATATCAGTGGTCTCTGAATTTGTAATTCCTGTCACTTAACACTTTTTCCTAGACTACTTTTCTGTGAAGTTAAGTAGTACTTACATAGTTTCAGGTGAGCATAATGAGTTTCCAAAAGATCATTTGTTTGTCCCAAGTTTGTCCCAGGTCACAAAGACGGGGCAGGACTAAAAACTTGTATTTTTCAGAAAGAGAGTTCTCTCTTTCACAGAACTTATGCAATTATTACTTATTTGCAAATACATATTATGCACTGTCACTACTAAATAGCACGTGCAATATAAAGGGACAAAAACTAGGCCAATATCAAAGATAGATTATTCAGTGGATTAGGTACGTAGTGAAAGCCAAGAGCTGGAGGTTGATCACAGGTAGATTTTTATGAGAGCAAGGAATCAGTACATTTTAATGTAAGAGCTTGGTCTACCTGTGTTCCCTCACACCTGAAAGCAACATGACAAGAAGGGGATCCTGAAAGTGGGAAGGACTGAGAAAGGCAGAAAAGTACATAATACCCATTCAAGAAAAAACTTCCTGCATCAAACTTGAGCCAAATTAGAGACTCTGGTGATTCTGGAACTATCTCGATAGAACATCTCCTTCGTTAGATTGGAGGTAAAGTTTCATGACTTTTATTCTTGCTAAATGTACTTTTTGATCAGTAAATGAAACACTCCGTTTATGGATGCTTTTCGACAAGTGGTTGGCTTTTTTTCCTCTTTACTTTTCTCAGACTCTTTCTACTTCGACTCACAAATAGCAAGGTTTGGATCTGATTGTGAGAAGATGGAATTTTCTACACATCTCCCCAAGATCATGGGGATATGAACTTTAAAAGAATGAGTTTGGATAAGATGCAAAAATAATACTCTTTTGGTAACTGTAATTAGAAAACAAAGATAAGGAAGCATCTACGCACATATCTTGTGTAACACATACAACCAACAGAATTTCAGAAAGTTTTCACAGGGTGGACCATGTTCCTAAATGAATTTATTTTTGCAACAAAGATTTAGGTAAACAGTTTTTGGTAATTTTTAAGAATGTGGTTCAGTCAATGCCGTACATAGGTCAATAGACTTTGACCTGATTTCTATTTCCTGTCTGCATGTTACTTAGCAGAATGGAATCCTCTTACAACAAATCCCAGGCGTTTTGGGGAATTATGTTAAAAGAGGAATTTCATTACACATGAACATTGATCGCTAAGACTTATGGAAAGTTTGGCAATCTGCTGAAATCATCTGACTTTCCACAACAAGCAAGTTGCACAAATGCCTTTTCTTTCTTTTCTCCTCCAACCTGCATACGCTTTGAGGCCATATAGTGCGAGGCTGTTGGAGACTCATTCCTCTATCTCATTTCTTCTTTCCCAGATCTTTCCCCTTCTCTTGTAAGGCATATATAAAAAGGTCTATACATTTGAAAGAAATAAATTTACAAAATTATCACTTAGGCTTGACAGCAAGCATAAAAATAAATTGTACCCATACCACTCCAGTGTCAAAGATGAGTGAGGAATAGTTTCTTAGTGGACTTTTAGACTATTAATTTACCTATTAATTTTGATACCATTGCTTTATATCTAATTTCTTACTAATATTGTTACTCCCAACACAAAACCCTCCCCCCTACAAAAATGTCCTATTTCATCATCCTCTCAACTTGACATTTTAAATGTTTCCAATAAAACATGCTCCAAATTCTTTTTCATACTGAAGTCTAATTTTATGGTAAGTACATTGTTGCCCTTATTTTAGAGATTTTATCATTTCTATGTAAATTCACTTAAAGAGTTGGGCAATAGAAGCAGTGTTGAGTGAATGAGTTAATGAACAAATTGCGATTTTTTTCCTACATCGTATATCTGTCATGGAAAAATAGGCCCACAACTAGCATTTATAGAATTAAAGCCAAACATATTTCAACTTGTACTCTTGAAAATGAAAAAGAAAAGACATGAATGTTCGTTATCATCTCCAAATAGAAGTAATAAATTATGGTGAATTTTGTCTCTTGAAAGATAGCATTGGCAAATTGCTGGCAGCTAATTGTAGCAATGAATTTTCTGCTAAAGAACAGTGACTGGTACACATTCTGTTCAACCCCAAAGGTTTTTATTTTTTCCTTCCAGTCTGTGGAATTTTTGGTAGGCTTTTCTGACTCAGAGGTCTAGGATGCCAATAAAACTGCTTGAAACTAATGCAATAGTAGGCAAGCTATCTAACCGAATTTTGGAATGTGGTGGGATTTTTCCTTTTGACATTTTAGGTCTATTGATTTCCAGCACGTTGAGGATGGAAATGTTTGCCCAAACTATGCAAATATTACTTTTTAAAACATCTATGAGTTTTGAAAATGTAACTTCTAAATGTCACATTTCCATAGAGAAAAGTAGCCTAAGATGATAAAGAATGACATAATAAATGCTTAAACATTGATTGTGGCTTTGATAATTAATTCTGTACCTTTACATAATATTGTCGTTTCTCCATCATTAAGAGCATGACATTATTTCTTGCGATTGGTTAAATAATGCGTTTAATTTTGAATAATGAGAAGGAAGAAAGGCCTACTATGCATTGATATAGACAAGTACAGCTGATTTATAGGCAAATAAGACCCAGATATATGTGTCACAGCCTGAAATCCTAATCATGAGTCCCTTAATTCTTCTAGATATGATAGGCAAAAAAGAAAATATACAGGATATCTTGACATTTTCGGTAGTTTGAAGTTATTACTAATTCTTTATTAAAGTAATTGTCAGCTGCTAAAACTTTCATTGGATTGGTGTTTAAATAGGCTGAAGAGGAAGAGCAGCAGTATGGATTGTTTGCATTGGGAGGTAGGGCCCCGTAGTGCTGATGAATTATGCAGGGTATGTGCTGGGAAACACATCAAGTTGATACTCAGTCCCGCAATGGGAACAGAAAAACATTAAGTTCCCCACAAAGGAGTTTTCCTCACATGTTCGTCTCTTTCAACTAAGAAGACCACATAGATTGTATAAAATGTCTGGATTCAGAGTGCTTCCCTACAGAAGCCTAGACATTTATGGGGCTCTTTTCACCTCTCAACCACATCAATCTAATCAAGATCAATCCTTTTTTGCTTATTTGTAAAAAGTGGTCCAATAGTCTGAGTCTCAGGAATGTACTGACTCAAATAAACTGAATAAAATATAACATATTCTTACTGTTCTGTTGGCTTAACATATTGCCTATTAAAAGAACATTTGGGAAGTAATTATTTTAGCAACTATACGTTTGAACAGATTTTGACTATTAGGTCATATTGAATGAAAATTCCTTTTAAGAAATTGAACTCTTTATGTTATGCTTTTTCTTAATATTACATAATGAGTTTACTCACATGAGATTTTTTTATAAACCTAATTTTAATGGCTGTGCATCATGTAGCTTTACCTGCTTTAGTATCTATTCGACCAAATATCCTCTTATGATTCAGCCTTTTAAAGTTTAACACTTTAATTTTAATGTCAAATTGCCATACTGGAATTGATGTTGGGGGGTTAGGTTGGATATTTCCAATTATTTTGTCCCAGGCTACTGATGACTAAGCACTGGTGACAGATAAGGTAGGACCTCAGCTTTCCCGTCCTGGTAATTGGCTGAAGTCTCATTCTGTGCAAATGGCCTATTCCAGGCCCGTCTGTGTGTTGTGCAAATATTATTATTTCCTATGTTTGTTTTGACGTGAGAAAGGCTGGAAAACACTGGCTTAGGTTGCTTCTGAGACTTGGGGCTTAGAAATAGTGCTTTGGAGAATAGCTCTGCACAAAAATTAGCCACGGTCTCAACTCCTTTCTTCAGGACAAATTTTCGAAAGAGTTAAAGTGTATGAACTATTTTAAAGATCTTGATTCTTGATACATGTACATTCCAGAAGAAGGCTATTTGGCCTGTTTACTGGGAATTTCTCAAATTTTTACCATAATTAAATATTTACTTAAAACATATAAATGAAAAGCAACTAAAAACAAAACAACAAACAAACAAACAAAAACACCAAATCAATTCATTGTATTGCTAAATACAAAATGAAACCTTTTTGTCCTTGAGGTTGAATTTCTCTGTTTACTTGTAAATTTTTTAATTAGTGAAAAATAATTTTTACATGTCTTTAAAAATGTCTATTACTTTTCTATGAGTTATTTTTTCTGTGTTGCTGATCATACTTCTTTTGGGGTGTTTGTTTTTCTGTTTTCTTGCTTGTATCCATTATATATTAACAATAATAATTTGTATCATGTCATATTTGTGGCAAATATTTTTAGTAATTTTTCTGTTTATGACAGTATTTTTATTACACAGAAGATATACTTTTCTCTTCCTAATTTCTTTCATTCCCTTCTACATAGTTTTCTCTCTCTACCATTAAATAAATATTCACCTAAAAGATCTTTCCATTTTCCCTTTGAATTGTTCAATTTTGAGTTTATTTTGGTAGTTATTGTGAGGCAAGGATCTAAACATGTATTTTCAAATGAAATTTATTAGTGTTATTTGTTTTTAAGAATTGAGCCCTTCCATATTAGTTTGAACTATTTCTTATTTTAATTACTATTTATAATATTGTTGCAACTAATGTTTATTGAATCTTAGTTCTTAGTTTTTGCCAGGTACTTTACAAATGTCTTCCTTTTTTCCTTGCCATTAGATCTTATTACCCAACTGATATATGGGAAATCTAAGATTGAGGGAGATGTGATAACTTGCCTTAAGTCATCCAGTTATCCTCCTCACTCGCCAAACTAGGGAGCCAGGATTGGACCCACCCCAGGTAATCCAAATATAGGATCTGCTAACTTAACCACTCTATCATCTGGGCATCAGAGAGTTGGTCTTCTTTAACTTGTGTGCTGTTTCTGTTTTAGTTACTGTTTATTTTTACATGTCTTCCCTTTTGTTCTTCGTTTGAAAAATCGAAACAATAACTAGCTGTTTTTTAATCTCAACCCTGAAACATGAGTTCTTGTGTAATTTTTTTTTTTTTAAATACAGGCATAGCATCTTAACATTTCAAGAGAAGCGTGGTAAAGCTTTTGGCATACTATGAACACTGATTCATTAGTTTCTGTAGATAACTAGTCTAGAATACTTCATCTAGTGATTTTTGTAGTTTCTGAAGTAAAGCTTAAATAATACTCACAAGAATCTTATAAATTAGAGGGAAGGGTTGAAATCTTAACTTCTGGTCATTTTGTTCAGTGTATTGGGACATCCCAGTTCAGAAATACCACAAGCTTCTCTGATAAAAAGGAAGCTGAGTAATCGGAAAGTAAATATCTCTCCATGGTGTCACAACTAGAGCAAACTATGTGTATTTCTTAAGAATTTTAGATCAGATGTCTGTATTTGTTTCACTTAAATCTAAATTCCTGGGACTTGTCTGTTATTTCCTGTTAAGTTTTTCTGTGTTTATTAGGAAAGTATTTGCATTCCAATAGTTAGAGTGTAGGCATACTCTTAAAAAGGAATTTCTGGAAAGATAACTTTACCAAGAAAGAAATACTAAGGGTTATTTTACATAGGAGACAAACTTCAAATGATGTCGAGATAAAGTAATCAAAGAATTATCAACCACGAAAGTTGAGAAATGGACATGTTGAATCTAATCTTCAAGAAGAAAGAGACAAGAATATCCCAGTCTCTAGGACTTGCAGCAAAAGGTCTGGTCAAATGGGAGCAAACAGAAGGCGGACCTTGGAAGCACAAGTCATTAACTTGCGCCAGGGATACATTTCCTTACACTTGTGTGTTCATGTGGCTCTCCTACTGGAGGCCAAAGCAGTGATGAACAGAGGGAAATCAATAATACTTTGGTGGATTCGCTTCACTAGACTATTTCTGGAAGATGACAGGATGAATAAATGCTCCCTGACTCTAATTTTGCTGACAGTGTCTCTGTGCCCAACACATCTTCTACCTCCAACTGGGTTTGTCTTTTTCATCCCTTTCTTCTGGCCAACCTTCCTCACTCCTCTTGGAGAAACTTTTTCCTAAAAAATACTACCACTGTTTCCCCCTGAACACCTCCTTCCATCTCTCTTTCCATTTCCACTCTGGGTCAAGGCAGTCATACTCACCATTTTAACATTTCTATACCATTCTGTTTGAATTTATTTGGATCTTGACCACCCAACCTAGAATTCCCATCTGGTGGATAATAGGATAGATACAGGCCACTTTAGGATATTATACGTTTTTGCTTGAGATTCAGTGAAAGGGAAATTTGTTGAGAATGGCTCGCAGCTCTCTTATACTACTGTATATTCCCATCGAGAGCAAGGACCTTGCCTGCAATCAGGGGATGTTCTTCAGCTTTACCTAAATTAATTTACTTAAAATTGCACAACCACTTTGAGAAGCAAGTTTATCTTCCTTTTTATTTGTAATTTCTTCTTAATTGTTTTTATCTTTTTTTAAATCTTCATTTTTAGATGGAAAGGCCAAGTCTTAGGGAAGGTAAGTAACTGTAGCTAACACTGGAGGTATGGTTGAAACCCCTCTGTTACATTCCAAAGCTACAGTGACCTACTTCAGGGCTCTGCTAGGATCAAGATCATCACTTTCCCACATGTTTTTAAAGGCCAAGGAGTGTGCACTTGGGCTTCAGGAAACAGTTTCAATGATGTCTTACACATGAGATTTACATGTAAGATACGTTTTGAATAGAATTGTCCTCCTATAAACAAATTGAAATTACTTCTGAGATTTGAACATTTATCCTTATTTTATTAGAGAGTATTAACACTAATAAACAGCTGCCTGTTACTTTTGTATTGTGTGAATATTTCCTCTGCTTCATTAGCAGTTTTAGGGCTCAATGATTTTTAGAGAAGTATAAAGAAAAATTTTTACAAGGAAATTTATATTGAAGACTTTGAATGCCTTTAAGGACCTGGAAAATTATGCCTGCTTTGGTCAAGTAACAATTTAACGAATTCACCTACATTAAACAAAATGTTATTAAACTTTTTTAAAATTAAATCATAGCTGTGTACATCAATGCAATCATGGGGTACAATGTGCTAGTTTTATATACCATTTAAAATATTTTCATCAAACTGGTTAACATAGCCTTCACTGCATTTTCTTAGTTATTATGTTAAGACATTTCTATTCTACACTTAGTAAATTTAACATGTACCCTTGTAAGATGCACCATAGGTGTGGTGCCACCAATTACTCTCCCTCCACTCATCCTCCCCCTTCCCCCCCTCCTCTTACCCCTTCTCCTTGGGCTATAGTTGGGTTATAGCTTTCATAAGAAAGCTATAAATTGGTATCATAGTAGGGCTGAGTACATTGGATACTTTTTCTTCCATTCTTGATATACTTTGCTAAGAAGAAAGTGTTCCAGCTCCATCCATGTAATCATGAAAGAGATAAAGTCTCCATCTTTATTTAAGGGTGCATAATATTCCATGGTGTACATATACCACAATTTACGGATCTATTCATGGGTCAATGGGCACTTGGGCTTCTTCCATGACTTAGCAATTATGAATTGGGCTGCAATAAACATTCTGGTGCAAATATCTTTGTTATAATGTGATTTTTGGTCTTCTGGGTATATACCAAGTAGAAGAATTACAGGATCGAATGGCAGGTCTATTTTTAGATTCCTAAGTGATCTCCAAACATCTTTCCAAAAGGAACGTATTAGTTTTCATTCCCACCAGCAGGGCAGAAGTGTTCCCTTTTTTCCACATCTACACCAGCATCTCTGGTTTGGGGATTCTGTGATGTGGGCTAATCTTATTGGGGTTAGATGACATCTCAAAGTGGTTTTGATTTACATGTCTCTGATGATTAAGGATGATGAGCATTTTTTCATGTGTCTGTAGGCTGTGCAACTGTCTTCTTCAGAGAAGTTTCTCTTCAAGTCCCTTGCCTACCCTGAGAAGTGATCACTTGCTCTTTTCTTGCTAATACATTTGAGTTCTCTGTGGATTCTAGTTATTAAACCTTTGTCAGAGACATAACCTGCAAATATCTTCTCCCATTCTCAGGGTTGTCTGCTTGCTTTACTTAATGTGTTTTTGGCTGTGTAGAAGCTTTTTAGTTTGATCAGATCCCAATAATGTATTTTTGGTGTTGCTTCAATTGCCCAGGGGGTCTTCCTCATAAAATATTCACCCAGGCCAATTTCTTCAAGTGTTTTTCCTGCACTTTCTTCTAGTATTTTTATAGTTTCATTTCTTAAGTTTAAATCTTTAACCCAGTGAGAGTTTGTCTTACTTAATGGTGAAAGGTGTGGGTACAGTTTCAGTCTTCTGCAGGTGGCTAGCCAGTTCACCCAGCACCATTTGTTAAATAGGGAATCTTTTCCCCACTCAATGTTTTTAATTGGTTTGTCAAAGATCAAATAACGGTAAGCAGCTGGGTTCATCTCTTGGTTCTCTATTTTGTTCCATAGATCTACCTCTCTGTTTTTGTGCCAGTACCATGCTGCTTTGATCTCTATTGATTTATAGTATAATCTGAGGTCTGGTAGTGTGGTTCATCCTGATTTGTTTTTATTTCTGAGTAATGTCTTGGCTATTAGAGGTTTTTTTCTGATTTCATATAAAACAAAGTATTATTTTTTCAAGATCTTTAAAGTATGACAGTAGAATATTAATAAGGATTGCACTAAAATTGTTTATTGCTTTGGGTAATATGGACATTTTCACAATGTTGATTCTTCCCAGCCATGAGCATGGCATGTTTTTCCATTCATTAATATCTTCAGCTATTTCTTTTCTTAGAGTTTCATAGTTTTCTTTATAGAGATCTTTCACGTCCTTTGTTAGATAAACTCCCAAATATTTTACATTGTTTGGCACTACTGTGATCAGAATTGAGTCCTTGCCTGTCTTTTCAGCTTGACTATTTTTGATCCATACAAAGGCCACAGATTTGTGAGTATTGATTTTGTAACCTGAGATGCTGCTGAAACGATCACTTCTAAGAGTTTTGTAGTAGAATCCCTGGAGTTTTCCAGATATACAATCATATCATCTGTGAAGAGGGAAAGTTTGATCTCCTCTGACCCTATATGGATACCCTTGATCACCTTCTCTTGCCTAATTGCAATGGCTAACACATCCATTACAATGTTGAAAAGCACTGGAAAAAATGGGCAACCTTGCCTGTTTGCTGATCTGACTGGAAATGAATTCAATTTAACTCCATTCAATATGATACTGGCTGTGGGTTTGCTGTAGATAGCCTCTATCAGTTTAAGAAATGTCTCTTCTATACCAATTTTCTTAAGTGTTGTGATCATGAAAGGATGCTGGATATTATTAAAAGCTTTTTCTGTATCAATTGAGAGAATCATATGGTCTTTGTTTTTAAATTTGTTTATGTGATGAATTATATTTATAGATTTACATATATTGAACCAGCCTTGAGATCCTGGGATAAAACCCACTTGGTCATGGTGTATAATTTGTTTGATGTGTTGCTCGATTCTGTTTGCTAGGATCTTGTTGAGTATTTTTGCATCAATATTCCTTAGTGATAGCTACAATTTTCTTTTCTTGTTGGGTCTTTTCCTGGTTTGGGGATCAAGGTGATGTTTACTTCATGGAATTTTTTGGGTAGTATTCCATCTTTTTCTATATTTTGGAAAAGGTTGAGTAGTATGGGAACTAGTTCCTCTTTAAAGGTTTGGTAGAATTCTGATATGAAGCCATCAGGTCCTGGGTTTTTCTTTATAGGAAGATTTTGTATAGTTGATGCTATTTCAGAGCTTGATATAGGCCTGTTCAACATTTCCACTTCATTCTAGCTAAGTCTAGGAAGGTGACATACTTCCAGGTATTGTTCTATTTTTTAGATTTTTGTATTGCTGAGAATAGAGTTTCTTGTAATATTCATTAAGGACTTTTTGAATTTCTGAGGGGTCTGTTGTTATTTCGTCTTTGCCTTTCTGATTGATGAAATTAGAGATTTTACACTTCTTCCTGGTTAGGTTAGCCAAAGGTTTATCTATTTTATCAACCTTTCAAAAAACTAACTTTTAGATTTATTGATCTGTTGTATAATCCTTTTGTTTTCAATTTCATTTAATTTTGCTCAAATTTTGGTTATTTCTTTTCTTCTGCTGAGTTTGGGATTGTAATGTTCTTCCTTTTTTAGTTGCTTGAGATGTCTCATTAAGTTGTTAACTTCCTCTCTTCCCATACTCATGAGGAAGGCTTGCAGTGCTATAAATTTCCCTCTTAGGACTTCCTTTGCGGTATCCCAGAGGTTCTGATAATTCATGTCTTCATTATCATTTTGTTCCAAAAATTTGGTACTTTCCTTCTTAATCTCATCTCTGACCCAGCTATCATACAGCAAAAGGTTTGCTATTTGATTTAGCTTCCATGTTTTTGTATGAGTATGCAGATTCCTGTTGTTATTGAGTTCAACTTTTATTCTATATTGGTCTGAGAAGATGCAAGAAATAATTACTGTTCTTTTAAATTTGCTGACGTTAGACTTGTGACCTAAGATGTGATCAATTTTGGAGGATGTTCCATGGGCTAATGAGAAGAATGTATATTCAATTTTATTAGGATGAAATGTTCTGTAGATGTCTGTTAAATCCAATTGTTGAACAGTTAAGTTTAAATCTAAAATTTCTTGTTGAGTTTCTTAATGGAGGATCTAACCAATCTCTGACTATTATGGTGCTGGAGGATATCCAGTTGTTCATGTCTGTTAGAGTCTCTCTTATGAACTAAGGCACATTCTGATTGGGTGCATAAATGTTAATAATTGAAATCTCATCATGTTGAGTGTTACCCTTAACAAATATGAAGTGACCATCCTTATCTTTCCTTACTTTTGTTGGTTTAAAGCCTATTGTATCTGCAAATAAAATTGCAACACCTGTTTTTTTCTGCTTTCCATTTGGCTGAAATATAGATGACCATCCCTTCACCCTGAGTCTATATTTATCTTTTAAGGTAAGATGAGATTCTTATGTGTAGCAGATATCTGGCCTGAGTTTTTGTATCCAGTAAGCCAACCTGTGCCTCTTTAGAGGACAATTTAAGCCATTCACATTAATTGAGAATATTGATAAGCCTGGTAGAATTTTGGGTATCAAGTTTTTCACAAGTCCAGTGGACATTTTTAATCCTTTCACCACTATGGAAGTTGGAATTTGATCAAAAGTTTCTGAGTGAGTTTACTTTTGTGGTGGAGGATTACACTGGTTGTTAAGGAGGATAGATCTGAGAATATCCTGGAGAGCTGGTTTAGTTATGGCAAATTTCTTCAACATGTGAATGTCATTAAAGTATTTAATTTCTCCATCATAAATGAAACTCGGTTTAGCTGGATACAGGATCTTGGGTTGAGAGTTATTTTGTTTTAGGAGATTAAAAGTCAATGACCACCCTCTTCTAGCTTGAAAGTTTCAGCAGAGAGATCTGTAGTCATTCTAATATTCTTCCCCTTACAGGTTGTGATTTTCTTATGTCTGGCTGCTTTCAGAATTTTCTCCTTCATATTAACTTTAGTGAAGTTAATTATGATGTGCCTAGGAGATGTCTTATTCAGGTTGAGTCGTGCTGGGGTTCTGAAACTGTCTGCTATCTGAATTTCAGAATCTGTTGGCATGTCTGGAAAGTTATCTTTCATAATCTCATGAAGAAGAGCCTCAGTGCTTTGCAAAGCCACCTCATTGCCTTCAGGAATTTCTATAAGGTGAATATTAGTTTTCTTTGAATTATCCCAGAGCTCTCTGAGAAAATGATCAATTTGTGTTCTTCATTTCTCTTCCTCTTTACTTGGGAGCATTCAAAAGCTTTGTCTTCAGTGTCAGAAATCCTTTCTTCTGCTTGCTCCATTCTGTTACTGAGGGATTCTACTATATTTCTCAGATCTTTGAGTGCTGCAAATTCTTGTCTCAATGTGTCCATATCTTTGGTGATTTTTGTCTTTGAGTTCATCAAATTCTTGAGACAACTTTTGAAATGCTCCTTGAATTTCAAATTTACGTCCATTCTATTAATCTTATTTGCAATCCAAATTCTGAATTTAATTTCTGACATCTCAGCCATTTGTTTATAAACGGGATCTTCAGTTGTGTCCGCCATATTGTTCCTTGGGGTAGTTGATCTACTCTGGTTATTCATGTTACCAGAGTTTTTCAGTTGATTCCACTCTAATTTTACACCATTTGGCTAGATGAGTAGATAAGGTGAAGTTGGGTTGGGGGGCTCCTGGAGTAGTGATTAACCAGCCCTATGCCCAAGAGCTGGGACTGGCATCTGTACCTTTCCCCCTAGAGCTTGCAAAGGACTCGTACAGTGCTATGGCCTGAGACACTGGGGACTTACTTGGAGTGGTGGGGCTAAGTCACTCTGTCTTGTTTTCAGCTGGTCTCTGTCCTACCCTAGTGAATCAGTTACTTTGGGTTGAAGTCTCAGCTGTGGGGAAATACCAGCAATTAAGTCACCCCACTTGCCATGGGCAACAACTAGAAAAGGAAAGTCAAACCTCCCCACAACCGCACACCCAGGGTACCACTTTGGATAGTCCTCAGGTGACTGGTCCAGTCCAAGAGATCCAAATCAATTGTCCTAGTCAGCACCCAGTCTCAAGTGGGAGAGTTCAAAAGGTCTCTGGCAACTAGATAGCAGAGGTCTGCCGGCAGCTCAAGTATGACTCATTCTGGTGCTCCATGGAGTCAGAAGGACCCTCCCCCCAGCAAATGAATTAGTCTGGGAAGGTTGCTGCCTCCTTCCCCACCTTGGACCTCTATCACACCCAGTCACTGGTAACCCTACAGGGCTATGACCCAGTTCCCTCCAATTAGCAGATGCTCTAGGGGTTTGTGCCTGCCTAAGTCACAGGGAGATCTATGTCTCCTCCGCCAGGCCTCCACACTCTACCACCATCTGGCAGGGGGAGCTGAGGCCTGAAAACCTTGGGTGGTTAATGAAAGTTGGGACAGTTCACTCAGTTCTAGTCCTGCCCCTCATTGATGTTGCTGACACTTACATTTTCACAGAATTTGTGATTCTGTCCTGGCTATATTCCCCTGCAGACCAGGCACTGTTTGAGTTCACAGAAACTGTAATTCAGCCCGGGTCTCTGTCACTACCCAGAGCTGGTGTGTCTGTCTCCACTGCAGTCTGTGTTGGGGCAGGTACAGTTAGAGCTCACATTTGGCTCTGAGTTCCAGCCTCTGTCCACCTGCCTTTGTCTCAGCTATGATCCCCTAAGGGCTGGGTGCTTCTTGGGCTCACTAAAGCAGTCCTTCTGGCTCAGCCCCGCCCTGGGAGTATGCCATCTCTGTGTGCGCATCCTTGATTCTCCATCCCCACCACACCCCTCCCATGCAGGTACTGCCTTAGGCATACCCTTTGTGCATGGGGCCTGTGTTACCATCTCAGATCTGTTTTGCCACTGTCTGCCACTGGAGAAGATGCCTGGCTTTCTCTGGTTGCTCAGAGGGACAGGAAGTGTCTCTCCAAAATATCCCCAGGGGTGTGAGCCCTATTGTTCCCATTGATGCTCTGTGCCACAGGGCACTGCCTCTCCCTCTCCCATATGGTTCCTTCAGTCCACAGAATCAGCACAGACCTGCAACAGCCCATGCCCTGTCAACACCTCTCGAGAAAATGCATAGGAATCGGGATTCCATGGAGGACAGGCTTCCAGACCCCAGGGTGAGAGTGGAGGGGAGGGCTGGGAGTTCAGAATTGCAGGTAGAGAATATATACAATTTTATACAGTTTTATGCCTGGTAGGAGAGTGCCATGGCACCCTAGTAGGGGAAGGAGGTCCAGTTTTTAAGGGGTCTCTCCTGAGGGATAAAATGGGAGGATATTTGAACTCTGCTTGATTATTTGTAGAACATATACTGCAAGCCATTTTCGTGGGGGAGGGGACTCCTGTCCACTTGGCGATGGATTTTGTACCTATTGATTGTATCCTTGGGGTTGCACCTTGCCTCAGCAGGGTTCATGTGCATTCTTCAACCTTCTCTCTTGGCTCAGCTCCAATCTATAACTTGTTAAATAAAAACTATATTTAGCTATTTCAATTGTCTGGTCTGGTGATAAGAAAGCAACATCTTCACATATCATGAGTTTGCATAAAAAACACTATTAAAGGCAGGTTTTCCAAACCCTTTGGAGATAACTAGGAGGAAGGAAAAACCTGTGCAAAGGCCATGTGTGGGAAGAAGCATGCTGAGTTCAGGGGTCTCGGAGATCATGGTGAGGGGCTGGTTGGGTGTAACCCAGACTGAAATAACTACCAGTGGCCCATCTACTGAGTGCTCTCTTTTGCCCATTTCTTTGAGTAGAGGCATTTTCTAGAATTGTTTCTAAAGAACATACATATTCTTTGTCTCTGTGGAGAGGCACTGGATACGTGATTATCTCAATTTAGAACTTTCACTACATTAATAAATGCAGATAATAAAGTATATCAGAAAATACAGTTTACTTCAATACCAAAGTCACAAAGGAAAATACACCAAATGTTACACTGGAACACTGCTCATCAGAACAGTTCAACTTGAAAATCCTTGCAACGTGACAGCTGTTGTCCGGGACTTCAAGAATAAAGCATAACAGGCTCAGACAGTGACATCATTGTGTCAATGCAGTTGTCCCAGTTGGCCCTCCATGGTCATGTGACAGATTTGTGCATTCATACATGTGTGCGCACAAACATACACATACACACATACACACACACACACACACACACACACACACACACACACATACATACATACACAGTAACTTCCAATGGTACTTGGTGCTGCTCCAAGCCATTCCATTAAAAGCAAACATTTTTCCCAGGATGGTGTCTCACACCCATAATCCCAGCACTTTGGGAGGCTGAGGCAGGGGGTTCATTTGAGGCTAGGAGTTCAAGACCTACCTGGACAAAATAGCCAGCCTTTATGTACCACACTCTGCAAAGCATGCTGGTAAACCAGGCTATTCAGCAGGATCACTTGAGCCCAGAAATTTGAGGCTGCAGTGACCTATGACCAGGCTGCCACACTTCAGCCTGGGCAACAGAGTAAGACTCCACCTTTCAAAAAGAAAAAAGCAAAGATTTTTCTCAAAGGCACTTTTTTTTGGGGGGTGGGGTGGGAAGAATGCAAACAGACAAGGAAAGTTCCTACAGAGAGATCCTTTAGCTCATCTCTGTAAACTTTATCATAGTTTGAGTTTAAGAATCTGCATCTCATACAAAAGCTGGAAATGCCAGTTCTCAACTGACTTTCCCACAGCCCAGAATACCTGCTTTCTCCTTTCAAACCACCTAGAGACAAGATGCGTCTGGAGATTTCTTTGTTAAATGCATTGTATTCTCCCTTACCTTGGGCAGATATATTCTTATAACATCATCAGCTTATCTTCCTGGGTTTGAATCCCAGCTCTGTCACTTACTACCTATGTGAGGCTGGGCAAGTTGGTAAACCCTTCTGTAATGTCAGTCTCATCTGTAAGACCAGGATAGTGATGATAATGCCTGCCTGACGCTGTGTGAGGGTTGAACGAGTTTACACACAAAAACACTCAGAACTGGGCCTGACACACAACAAGTTCTTTAAAAATATGTCCTATTGTTATCACAGCCCTTATTTGTTTCAAATTAGTTAGTCTCTTTTAAAAACACTTTTAAAAGCCTTATTTTAACTTGATTATAATACATGGTCAGTATTAAACATTCAAACAATACAGAAAACCATAACAAAAAAAAATAGTAAAATTCTCCTTTAGAAGAAAACTTGTCAACCCTGAGCATCTTCTAGATCATTCCTGAATCTGCACACACATGGCACCAGGGCAACAGCACCTGCCTGATGGACCTGGGGGTCCCTGCAGACATTTGTCATGGGAAGTGTTCCTTGCATTCGTAGAAGCAGACTTGGTGACCTGCCTCACAAGAAGCAGGGTGTAAATAGCATGGCATAGGCCGAGGAGGATCTGGCCCCCCAGGGGACATTTGGCAATGTCTGAAGACAGTTTGGTTGTCACAACTGCATCTATCGGGCAGAGGCCAGGTGTGCTGCTGAACTTCCTACAATGCACAGGACAGTCCCACCACCAAGAATTAATTAGCCCCGCATGGCAGTGCTGCTGAGATTGAAAAACTCAGCCTATAGCTCAGTGGCTAGGGTGCCAGCCACATACACAGGGGCTAGTGGGTTCAAAATTAGTCCCAGACCTGCCAAATAAGAATGACAACTACAGGCAGTGACTGTGACTCAAGGAATAGGAGGGCACTGGGCCCATATACCAGAAGTTGCAGGTTCAAGGCCAGTCCTGGCCAAAAACTGAAAAAAGAAGAAAAAAAGAATGACAGCTACAACAAAAAAATAGCTGGGCATTGTGGCAGGCGTCTGTAGTCCCAGCAATGGAGGCTGAGGCAAGAGAATCGCTTAAGTCCAAGAGTTTGAGGTTGCTGTGAGCTGTGACACCATGGCACTCTACTGAGGGTGATGCAGTGAGACTCTGTCTCCAAAAAAAAAAAAAAAAGATAAAGAAAACTCGGCCTTTGGCCTTATGTTGTTTCATTTCTAGGAGATGATAAATTTTATGGGTAGGAGGGTCAGTCAGCTATTATACACTGATAGGGTTGTACCTGCTGCTAAATTTTTGAAATACTTCTGTACTGGTTTTCACAAAGCTCCCTGCCCCTCCCCGGCCCCTGGAAGTTGCCTCTGCCCTGGGCTCGCTCCCACTGTGGCTACAGCTGTTCCCATCAGCCAAGTCTCAGGCCTGAGCAAGCGCCAGATACTTAGGCTTCCCCTAAGGAAGGGAGGAGAGAAAGTGAGGGCGTTAAATGCTTTACATTTTCACACCTAAGTACTTCTTCATAAATATTTCCTGTTGTTATTGTTTATAGGTAATGTTAATTTCAAATAAAGCATTCTTTTTTAAAAAAATAAAAAGAGCTTTATTTTATCGTAAAACGTGTTTGGTATCAAACCTTCAAATGGAACAGAGACATTATCTGCTCGCAAGGGCGTCTTTATGACAGTGCTGCTGGAGAACTGAGACGCCCACCAATCGGTGTGCCCAGGAGGAGGGAGACACCAGCCTGAACGTCGCCCCTGCCGGTCATCTCCGTAACAAAGGAAGAAGGTGGAACAGATCACGTGCATCCAGGACAGGCTGCCTTTGTCTGCCAGGGCAGCGTCCCCTCCAGTTCTGCTCAGGCCTTTAAAATGGTTCAAGGAAAGACTTCTCTAGCCAAGAACTGGGAAATCTATGCAGGGGGATATCTGATTATTTCTAAATGTTATCTTGAAAAGAAAAGAAAGAGGCTTTGTTGAGCAATGTTCCTGCTGATGTCTGCCTCCAGGAGCCTGAACCTTCCACTCCCTGCTCTGGAAAAAGAAACCATTGATTCCTTTAGGTCCTGCCAAGGAGAAAGGCGTCCCATGATCTTTGGCCCAGAAATCCCCCAGAGATGGATGAAATCAAACTATCCACGCTGTTCTGTAGGTGGCTTTGAAGTTCCAACATAGTGGGCACGTTTCCCTGCAGGCGGAGTCAGGGGCACCGCTGTTGGCAGCGGCTGTGTGGCATTCTACTGTGCGGAGCGAACGCAGCTTATTCAGCCAGCTGTCTCCACATGGATGTTCCACTAAAGTCACTGCAGGGAGCATCCAGGGAATTAGACATTTGTGAAATCTTCTGTGGAATAGTTTTCCCGAGTGGAATTACTCGGTCCCTAGCTCCAGAGACTGTGTTTACCACTAGCTAACCCTCAAAGTACGCAGTTGCCAAAGATAGTAAAGATAGTAAAGACTTGTGGGGGAGTGGGAGGGAGTGTATTGAAGAAATCCTGGAAGACCTGTTCCCAGTACCCAAAGTTGAAATTTGTCCCAATCAAGAGTCTGTAGCTGCCTAAAAGGATACTGTGGGGTCAGCCTCCCTCCTCTGTCTGCCAGCAGCAGGTCAGGCCTCAGGCCTGGGACCTAGTGGCACGGTGTCCTCTCTGAGGGTCCAGAGGGAGGTGGTCCTGCAGTGCTTATCACTGGCACAGCCTCCAGTGGCAGAAAGTTGCTGACCTGTCCCCTGGGGGAATAATTGTCTTAGTGATAAGGTGGCCTCTGGCAGCTTAGTCAGCAAATTCAGGGCTTTGGGCTGAGTAATCCTTTGGCGTCTGCCCCAGCAGCTGGTGATCACAGATCGGAGACCCCCCCCCCATTCCCCAGGCTCTGCTGGGCTTTGGCGTCCATTCCCCCAGCACTGTGTCCAGCTCTGGCCAGCCTGGCCTGCCAAAGAACTGAGGGCCAGGCTGACAGGCTAAGAGAGGGGTTCTGCTGGCATCCAAATGACACAAGGAGTTGTCATAACAAAAGTCAAAATAAACGGTGCAGGAACAGGCAGGTCAGATACTGCAAGTTATCTTTGATTTAGACGGGAATGGGTTTTTGTTTTGGTGTCTTTTGTTCATTGTTATTGTTTTGTCATTCTATACTTGCCCACAATAGAATACAGGACAATATAGGCAAGTTAAAAAACAGATTTCCTGTGATCCTGATGCCCAGCTCACTTGAAACTCTTAACTGAACCTGTTTCTGGAACCTTCCATCTGGAGTAAGAAGTAAGAGCTGACCTGGAGGCAGGTGAATACAGGGCAAGATCTGGCTCTGGACGAAATCTCTCTAGAACAGTCATATTTAGTTGGGGTGCCACAAAAATTTTTAATGATTATTAATTAAATTGTTTTTGAGAGACGTTCAAAACACAGCTAATAAATTCCTTTCTTTTTTTACTTTTTTTTGGTCAACATAATTTAAGTGTTCCACGGAAGTTTAACCATAGGTTCAAGTGTCCCATTAGATAAAAAAGGTTGAGAAACGCGCTAAGAGGAGAGAACAGAAGGGCTGGGGAGTCAGGGCAGGCAGACTGGAGGAGGTGAGCCCCACGCAGGCCTTAAAGGATGGGAAGGGACTGGGTAGACAGGGCAGCAAGGGCAAATCCCTTCCCCACTTGGATCCCTCCCTGGGGCCTGGGGCCACCCCAGAGAAAAAACAAAGCTCTCCCGTTCTGCCTGGCCATTCTCACCTCCTTCAATGCCACCACTTTGGAGAGGAAGAAACTACAGGCCTTTGTGGAAGACCTTGCCCAGGCTCACAGCCAGGAAGCTGCTCTGAGAGGAGGAGCACTGGCCTGAACCTGCCCCATAAACCCTGGGCTCTCACAGGCGAGCCCTTCACAGGGTCGTCCACTAGTGGCAGGTGGCACCCCACAAGGCTGGGCATGCGGCAGGGCTGGAGTTATACCCCGTCTCCGGCTCTCTCTCTTTCTCCTCTGTATCTCCCATTTTCAGAGGTGTTCCTCTCCTAAAATATTTTTATTTAAATATATCCCTTGATGGGGAAAAATAAAATCTTTCTTTAATATTACTCTCCCTCCAAGCCCCTCACCCCCGTCTCTTCTTCCAGTGGAGCTAAGCTTCCAGTTCCTTCCTCTCCACCCGCAATTCTTCTTTTTTTTTGAGACAGAGTCTCACTTTGTCGCCCACAGTAGAGTGCTGTGGCATCACAGCTCACAGCAACCTCAAACTCTTAGGCTTAAACAATTCTCTTGCCTCAGCCTTCCAAGTAGCTGGGACTACAGGCACCCACTACAATGCCTGGCTATTTTTTGTTGCAGTTCTCTTTGCTGTTTTAGCTGCCCGGGGCTGGGTTCGAACCAGCCACCCTTGGTATATGGGCCGGCACCCTGTGCATTGAGCCATAGGCACTGCCCTCCACCTGCTCTTCTGAATAGCACTGGCCACATACCAGCCATCCCTGCTACGGAAACCAAAGGAGGCCCCTGCTTCCTAGAGAGTTTCCTGGCACAGAGCCAGAGTTTGGGGATCAGGAAATCTTTGAAATCCCTATCTCATCCCAACCTCCTCCACCACTCACTAGCTGTGGTGGCCTGAAGCAAATTACTCAACCTCTCTGACTATCTGTGAGTTGAGGCTAATTAGGATAGCTCCTTTGCAGGGCTGCAGAGAAGTCCGGATACAAAATCACAAGCATTTGCCTAAGAGCCCCTCATGCTTGCTTTCTCCAGGACTGCACAGAACATTTGGGGTAGTCCCTCTATCCCTGACTCCTCCCTCTCTCCCATGACACAGAGCTATCTTGAGTTTCCCTCTGCATTTCTCGGGCTTCTTTATTATCAGCTTGTCCCTGTCCTCAGGTCAAAGACCCTTAGGCCTTAGGCATTTTTGTCCCTGCACACATTTGCTCCGGGTAGTCCCTCAATCCTGGGGTCTTGGTTATACCCCTGTGCAGATGAACTGGGGACAGTCTGGGGTGCAGGGAGTTGAACTCCCTAGTAGAATTCCTGGTGGATCTTTTGGGTGAAGCTGGAGGTGGAGACACAGGTGGGAGCCTGATGTGCAGTGGTCCTGGAGCCTATGAGTGCGTGTGACATTGCCCCAAGGGAGAGTAAAAAGCTCTGCCGGGGCCACCTCTGGGTGTGTTGAGGTGATGGCTAGTTCCAGAAGACATGGGAAAAGGCTTTGGGAAGGAGGGAGTGGCCAGTCAAGTCCACAGAAGATGTCCCTGCTTTAGCACTGAGGTGAAGCTGGAGATTGGGACCTTAGAGGGTCCCTAGGGGCTTCCCGACAGGAGGAGGCAGGAAAGGGGTGACGACAGGCGAGAGGAGGACAGGTGGGAGGGCTCAGCCCCGTGGCCTCGATCTTCTGAGGCCCCAGAAAGCAGATTACCCTGAAAAGCCCCTCGAGCTGACTTTCCAAATCCCCAAGAGTGCTTTCCTGTCACAGTGAGGGTTAACCCCACTTACATAAGGGCCGCACCCCACCCCCTCTGCCCCTTAACTCCATGATCCTTCTGGAAGCTTCACATTGTCACCCTGTCCTCCTGGGCCGCCCAGCTCCCCAGAGGTGCTTGCAGGTCTGCTGAGGTCGTCCCCTCTAGGCCAACACGGGGCGTTCAGCTCAGCCCAGGGCATGAGGGTGACAAGTAGGGACGGGGCGGAGGGGTAGGCAAAGGAGAGGCTAGTCACCAAGTGTCACTCTGTGATCTTCTCAGTGGCCTCAGGAAGTGGCAACTACGTACTTCATTTACTCAGTCTGACCAGTACTGGGCACAGGAACACGGTTCATGAATTCCCGTAATTCCCCCCTATATTGCATGGCAGGTGCTTTGTCATCCTTTTTACAAAGAAACTGGAGTTCAGACAGGTTAAGTCACTTGCCCAGGGACACATGGCTGCCTGTGACAGAGCAGGGTCTTCAACCTGGCCCTCTCCACTGTCCTAGTGGGGCCTGGGTCCGGCCCAAGGAGGACAGACTCCTCCTTCTCTTATACTCAGAACAGCCGCTGGGCTTGAGCTGGGAGGGTGGGCCCAGAGCAGTGGAGGGGCTGTGTGAGTCGGGGGGCAAGGGAGCACCGCTTGAGAGCCCATGGCCAGGCTCAAGGCAACTGTGTCCTCATTCCTCCTGTCCTGCAGGCCTAACTCTCTAGGCAGATGAGAAGAACACCTGCCAGCTCCTCCTCTGTCACCTCACCAACCTGAATAGGACCCTCCAGGCCAGCCTGGGACTCAACATTGGAACCATCCAGGAAGCTGCCTTTGTGCTGGCTGTCTGGGGAAGGCAGGGCCGGTTGGGAGGAGGATCCTCACCTCCTGGGCCCCAGGTAGTCCCTTATCAAGGGATTGGTGTGGGAGCCTTGGGGCTGGAGAGAGGGCTCTCCCTGAGACCCAAAGGGAGCACTACCTTCAGGGACACATGCAGAACCAGGGACACACACACACTGGACCCACACACATACACACTGGACGCATACACATACACACATCCACACACATATACAGGGATCCACGCAGACACAGAGACACACACACACACACTGGACCCACACACAGACATAGGGACACACAGACACAGGGACACACACACACTGGACCCACACACAGACATAGGGACACACAGACACAGGGACACACACACACTGGACCCACACACTTGCCTTCAGACTCATGCCAAGCAGCTCAGAAAGATGAAAGTCCTTGGGGGCAGTGGAGTCCACACTTCCCTTCAAGATCTGGCATTGAATGGCCAATAGCTGAGAGCACAGGGCAGAAGGGCCCCCCCGGACACCAGATGACCTGGGAACTGACGTGGGGGAGCAGGATTGACAGGCTCTCGGGGGCACCTTGGTAATGCTGCAGGTGTGGCTGGTTGATCCCCTGTGGTGACAGTAAAGATTAAGGGGATCATAGACTTCCCCTGGGAGAAATCTCCTCAAGCCAGAGCCGCAGCTGTGAGGGGCTTCGGAATCTCAGGGCAGCTCCGGAGTTCAGATAGAGGGGACGGAAGGCAAAGACAGGGAGGAGAGACAACGGCACAGAAAGATCCTGAGACAGAAAGAGGCTACCAGGGAGAGGGAGAAGAAGAAATAGAAGAGAGACAGAGGTGGCGAGATAGAGGCAGAGTCTGGGCCCAACCCAGCACCCTCGGGGGTCCCCGGTAGGCAAGCAGAGGCTGCCCTGGGACCACCCAGGACCAGACCAATAGCTCCGATGAGCTCCACTGTGGCTGCAGCTGCACCTGCAGTGGGGGCCGCCTCCAGGAAGGAGTCTCCAGGCAGGTGGGGCCTGGGGGAGGATCCAGCAGGTATGGCTTCTCCTGGAGGTAGGGTCTGGGCCCTTGGGGAGCAAAGTGAGAGCCAGAGTTTACAGGGCCCATGCAGGGAGCCAGAGCAACTCAGATCTAGCAATTCCGAGGGACAGTGTGAGGGAACCTGCCGGAAAACCCAGAATCCTAGAAACATTGATGGGGGAGGGATGGTGGTTGGCAGAGCCAGGACAGCACAGTTGAGCCAATGGGGAAGGAAAGAGTTCCCTAGCGGTACTGTCAAGAATGTTCGGCTTGGCGCATATAGCTCAGTGGTTAGGGTGCCAGCCACATACACAGAGGCAGGCAGGTTAGAACCTGGCCTGGACCTGCTAAACAACAATGACAACAGCAACAAAAAAATAACCAGTCGTTGTAGTGGGTGCCTGTAGTCCCAGCTACTCAGGAGGCTGAGGCAAAAGGACTTCTTAAGCCCAAGAATTTGAGGTTGCTTTGAGCTATGACGCCACAGCATTCTACCAAGGGCAACATAGTGAGACGCGGTCAAAAAAAAAAAGAATGTTCTGGGGGTTGATGGAGCCCGAAGCCAGCTGTAGAGAAGGAGTGGGAGGTGGAGAAGTGGGCACCGGCACACCCACTTGCTGGATGCTGCAGCTGAGGGCGGAGAGAGGGCAGACAGGGTGGGGTAGGGACACAGGTACACCTCCCTGATGGAAAAGACACATGTGCTGAGAAGCGGGTGGGCAGAACCCAGGGGCGCATGTGGCCCTGCCCCAGTCCTGCCCCTGCCCCTCAGGCGTGGGCCCCTCGCTCCAGTGCCGCGTGTGTGGGGACAGCAGCAGCGGGAAGCACTATGGCATCTACGCCTGCAACGGCTGCAGTGGTTTCTTCAAACGGAGCGTGAGGCGGCGGCTCATCTACAGGTGAGGGTCCCTGGGCTCACCTGCGGGTGAGGGCACCAGGCTCCCCTACAGGTGAGGGCCCCCAAGGTCATCTACAGGTAGGGGTGCTGAGCACCACTGGGCTCTGGGCTCTGGGCCCCTGGGTAGAGGTGGAGGGTGTTCTGGGAGGGAAGGGGCAGAACAGAAATGTCCAAACCTACGGTCCAGGGCATCCCCAGACAGTGACCCTCTGGAACTCCCTTTGCCTGAAGGTGCCAGGTGGGTGCTGGGATGTGCCCGGTGGACAAGGCCCATCGCAATCAATGCCAGGCCTGCCGGCTGAAGAAGTGTTTACAGGCGGGCATGAACCAGGATGGTGAGTCAGGGGCTGACCCGGACACATGGCAGAAGGGACGGGTGTGACTGTTTGTGTGTCCTGACCCTGCCTGCCTGCCCAGCCGTACAGAATGAGCGCCAGCCGCGAAGCACAGCTCAGGTCCGCCTGGACAGCGTGGAGTCAGACACTGAGCTCCGGCCCCAGCCCCTGGGGGCTCCCTCAGCCCCAGCAGGGCCCAGCTCACGGGGCCCCACACCTGTGTCTGCAACCAGGGTCCTGGGCCACCACTTCATGGCCAGCCTTATAACAGCAGAAACCTGTGCTAAGCTGGAGCCAGAAGATGGTAAGGGGCAGGGTGGCCAAGGGCCCCACACCTAGCTCCGACCCTCACACCCAGCCCTACCTATACCCTCCAGTGGAGCTGTCACCACGGTCACACACTACTCCTCCAACAGCTGATGAAAATATCGATGTCACCAGCAATGACCCTGAGTTCCCCTCATCTCCATACTCCTCTTCCTCCCCCTGTGGCCTGGACAGCATCCATGAAACGTCGGCTCGCCTGCTCTTCATGGCTGTCAAATGGGCGAAGAACCTGCCTGTCTTCTCCAGCCTGCCCTTCCGGGATCAGGTACTGGTGGCCTGCCCGCTGGAGAGCTGGGCTAGGCCAGGGTCAGGCGACCCACGGGAGTCAGCCAGATCAGGGTGTGTCCACACTGTGCCGGTGTGAAGGGAGTTGCCCACTGCCCATGTGGAGATGGGTGGGGGCACATGTCTCTGAGGCGGAGATGGTGGCCATGGGGGTGCACATCTTTCCAGGGCAGGGATGGTGGAGGGGTTGCACACCTAGGGGAGGATGATGCCTGGGGACCACAGGGACCTCAGGATTTGAAGCCAATGGACATAGGCTCCCTTGGTCCTCTTTCATCTTAGGTCCTCAGGCTCTGCAGACATCCTGTGGGTGAAAGGAAGTCTGCACATCCTGAACAACATGAGTAGCCCGCTGTAGGCCCCCCCTGTGGCAAAAGTGCCTATGACTTCAGGGCTTGAGTTTCGGCCCAGCCTTTCCACATGCAGGACGCCTCTCTGGGCTCCTAAGGGTAAGCAGACCAGGGAGAGAGGCTCAGTGAGGGACGAGCCTCTTAGCAGGTCTGTGTGTTTGGATGATGTAGCTCAGAAGAATCAGGCCGAGTATCCTGAGTGCACACAACTTACAAGAGTCCTGAGGTGTCCCCAAGGCCGTCCAACTGCCTGTGGCTCTAGACTTTCCTAAATGTTCCAGATGCAGCTCTGGATGGAACCCACATGCAGAGGCTAGGCAGCTGAGCCAGACGGTACCAAATCCCAGACCTATGGGCTCCTGCTGATGTCGGGCAGAGGTTAAAGACCATCCCAGGCACTCAGGACCAGCCCTTCTGTTCCTGGGGTGTCCAAGAAGATGACAGAGTCTCCAGGATCAGCCAGAGAAGCTATGTATCTGCTGTAACATTCACACCCTCTCTGAGCACAGGTGATCCTACTGGAAGAGGCGTGGAGTGAGCTGTTCCTCCTGGGCGCTATACAGTGGTCTCTGCCCCTGGACGGCTGCCCTCTGCTGGTCCTGCCAGAGACCTCTGCAGCCGGCGGCTCCCAGGGCCGGCACACACTGGCCAGCATGGAGATGCGCATTCTGCGGGAAACTATTTCTCGATTCCGGGCGCTGGCAGTGGACCCCACGGAGTTCGCCTGCATGAAGGCCCTGGTCCTCTTCAAGCCAGGTAGCTGAGTCTTTGTTTAAGCCTTCCAGAGAAATGGTTGGGGTTGAAGAAGGGCATTTCTCTGCCTCCACCACCCACATGCTGCAGACCTGTGCAGGCCTCTCCCCTGGGGGCAGGAGGACAAGAGAGTTGTCCTGCAGGCTCCTGGTGGCCTATGAGGGAGCAGGCTGGGGAGGCCCAGGGAGACGATCTCACGGGCTCTGCTTCTCCCCAGAAACACGGGGCCTGAAGGATCCCGAGCACGTGGAGGCCTTGCAGGACCAGTCCCAGGTGATGCTGAGCCAGCACAGCAAGGCCCACCACCCCAGCCAGCCCGTGAGGTGACCTGAGCATGCCCCTACTTGCCATCCCTCCCTCCCTTTTCCCCCTCCCCCCACCACCTCAGGGCTCCACCAGTCAGACAGGACAGGGGTCTCAGTTCAGCCAGCACATATCCAGCAACTACTGCGTGCCCAGCACAGAGTCAAGTCCCAAGAGTGGGGTGGGAATGTGCTTCTCCCCTTGGGGTTTCCAGGCATAGTGGCCACGCTGAAGGCAAGGATTGGTTTCGCCAGGTGTTGAGGGTGGCATGTGTTTGAAGGAGACAGACCCCTTGGATGTACAGGGTGCAAGGCAGAATCGGGAGGGCCTTTGTGGAGGCAGAGCTGGACTTGGAAGGACAGATACGTTCTAAAAGAAGAAGAAACTTCGTTTGTGAAGGGAGAGAAAGAGATGAGGATGTGTTCTTAGGGCAGGAGCCCTGTTTGAAGACACAACAGATTCCTGCCAGAGAGATAGATTAAGCCAGAAAGGCACCCCAGGACCCAGCCAAAAGCCACATCTGCTTTGGGAAGCAGAGGGGAGTCGCTGCAGGTTTTTGAGCGGGAGAGTATCTCATGTGAGCCGGAACCCAGGCAGCCACGGAGTTCTCATCTTGGGGAGTGGAGGAGGTGACAAACACAGGAGACTTAGAGTTGGAATGGATCAGACTCAGCACCTGGGTGAAGGTAATGAGGGAAGAGGAGCTGTTTGGGAGAGGAGGTCCCAGGCAGTCCCCAGGCTACCAATGAGATTGGTCTGTAGGATTGTTCTTAAGATGAATTTGTATGTAAGTTGAAACAGGCACATTTACCTATTACCTGTAATAGTCTTCACTGGTTAAGTGTGAGTTGGATTTTATAACATGTATGTAAGCTGGATGTTTGTAACATGGGGACCACCAGTATTCAAAAAATAAAAAGAAGGGCGGCACCTGTGGCTCAAAGGAGTAGGACACCGGCCTCATATGCTGGAGGTGGTCGGTTCAAACCCAGCCCGGCCAAAAACTGCAAAAATAAAAAAATAAAAAAATAATAAATAAATAAAAAGCAAAGTCAGGAGGAAAGATAGTTTAGAGGGAACAGGATAAGGTCTGTTGGAGATTCAGGATGCACTTTTTTCTAGGGTACGTTTGATTCCTGCCAGAGAGAGAAGCCAGAAAGGCACCCCAGGAGGTCAACTAGTCAGATGTCATAGGAGAACAGCTCTGAAGGCCATTCCAGAAAAAGTTTCAAAATTTTCTAGACTAGATGCTGGCATAGGTGTGTCCTTTCCCAAGAGGAATACCTCAAAGGTGCCCATGGTGATACCAGCAATGAAGGGCATCTAGGATGAGTTAATGAACTTAATTGTCTAATATATGTATCACTTATATTCATAACTAGTCATAGAATTATCATAATAATCTCAGGTATAATAATAATGTATTCACATATAGGTGCTCCTTGAGTTACAGTGGGGGTTACATCTTGATAAACCCATTGCTAAGTTGAAAATGCATGTTCAGACGTAGCCCTTTTGTAAGTCGAGGAGCATACTGAATACTTACTGTTTCCGCACCATGGTGAAGTCGAACTATCTGTACAGAATTAATATAAGTAACTTTTCACTCTCTAATCTTTACACCTAATAAAAAATATTTATTTACTGTTTTCATCCCACTCCTTAAATAAATGGGGTGGGATAGTGGCTCCCAACGGGTCTAAGGTGGGTGAAAGGAGCCTTCCCTGGAAATCCTGCACTTCTCACCTCCTCCTTCCCCTTCCTTGCCTGGGAGGGCACCGTCCGGGAACTGGTGCTCAGAAGCCAGTGATGACATGGATGGTGTCCTCTCTCTTGCTCAGGTTTGGGAAATTGCTTCTACTTCTCCCGTCTTTGAGGTTCATCACTTCTGAACGCATCGAGCTCCTCTTTTTCCGCAAGACCATAGGGAACACGCCCATGGAGAAGCTCCTCTGTGACATGTTCAAAAACTAATGGGGTGGAAGTTTGCACACACGCTGGAGAACAGTCGACTGAAGCTGAACAGTCGTTCAGCCTTGGACCCAGCAATTCCGCTTGTAGGTGTGTGTCCCTAGCTGAAATGTCCCTTCCAAGGTATTATGAGACTATTCATAGCCCCCAAGTGTACACTGATGGTAGAATGGATTAATAAATTGTGGTGTATTTATATAACGAAAACCAGCAATAAAATGAAAGGAATTGTTGACATGCAGGACAATGTGGATAAATTTAACAGACGTTAAAGTTGAATAAAAGGAGCCAGGCTCCTTGGATTCCGTTTATCCAAGACTAACTGGTAGTGACAGAAGCTGGTGTAGTGCTTATCTTTGGGTGGGGTGGTGAGAGGGTAGGGGAATTGACTGGAAGGGGAGCCTTCCAGTGTATGAGAAATGTTTTGTATTTTGGTCTGGGTGGTGGCTTCACAATTGTATTCACACATAAAAATTCAGTAAGTTGTGCACCTAAGACCTATGCACTTTACTGTGTTTTGGTAGAACTCAATAAAGTGATAAAACAACCAGAGAAATAAATGTGGTCCAGGCTATCCCTTGGAAGATACTAACGGGCAGAGCACAAGGCCTTTGAGTCCCACCTGGTTTCCATGCCAAGCCTGAGACCCACACAATGAATTCAAGCCCAGTGGAAAATCTCCCAGGACTCGACAACCCAGCTTCTCCTCACCTGGCACCATCATCACCCCCACAGCTTCTCTTAGCCTTTATCTTCCTTGTCCTTCCTCATCCCCTTCATAAATAAAAGTCATCACCTCCCAACTCAGCATAAGTCAGTCATAGGCACTTTTTGTGAAGGGGACTCTCCACATCTCTCTCTCTCTCTTTTTTTTTTTTGAGACAGAGTTTTACTTTGTTGCCCTGGGTAGAGTGCTGTGGCATCACAGCTCACAGCAACCTCAAACTCTTGGGCTCAAAGCTATTCTATTGCCTCAGCCTCCCTGGTAGATGGGAGTATAGGTGCCTGCCACAATGCCCAGCTAGATCGGTCTTCCACTTGCTCAGACTGGTCTCGAATCCAGTCCACCCGCCTCAGCCTCCCAGAGTGCTAGGATTACAGGCATGAGTCACTGTGTCACCAGCCCTGTATCATGTCTTAATTCCTTATAGGAAGATGAAGTGCAGACAAACCTCATTGTTTTCAGAGAGAGACCCAGAAGACCGAGAAAATAACTCAAAAAAGTTACCATATGCTCAGTGAACTGAGCCAGTGCTTTGTTGTTTGAGCCTCAGGTTAACTCTGAAAGAGAGACAAATTGTCCCCACCTATAAATGAAAAAAACTGGGGCTTACCCAAACCTTGGTGTGACTCTACTTCAAACTGCTTAACTCTGGTACTGCTTCCTCCCCATTCCCCCTTTGCCCTTGGAATCAGCTCAACAATTCTGTTGCCTCCAAAGAAGTGCTTGAAATCAGTAAGGAAAAGGTCATGTGAGAAATCTGAGAAACTTCAAGGGTTTCCTGCCCTTTGGCCTGTTTGAACTCCCCCAGCTGACAGAAAGATCCTGTCTGCTCTGGAAATGACAACAGTTAGGGTAGGGTCCAGAGAGGAACAAAAAGGCCAATAGGGCCCCACTTAAGCCCTTCTCACTAAAGCACTCAAACTGCTTGAGATTCTCCAACATCTGGCCTGTTATTCAGGTCATCTAATGTCCACAATGCCATTATTCTCTCCAATTCCCTATGAAAAGTTTTATCCATAGGATTTACAGGCCAATGAGCCAGGCGCAGTGGGCCATACCTAATAGTCCTAGCAATCTGGGAGGCCAAGGCAGGAAGTTTGAGCTCAGAAGTTTCAGACTAGCCAGAGCAAGAGTGAGATGCATCTCTACTGAAAATAGAAAAATTCACTCTGGGAGTCTGAGGCAGGTGGATTACTTGAGTTCAGAAGTTTGAGACCAGCCTGAGCAAGAGTGAGACCCTGTCTCTAAAAGAAAATGATAGCCAGGCACCTGTAGTCCCAGCTACAGGGAAAGTTGAGGCAAGAGGATCCCTTGAGCTCAGGAGTTTGAACTCGCTGTGAGCTGTGATTCCATGGCATTCTACTCGGAGCACCATAGTGAGACTCTGTCTCAAAAATAAATAAATAAATAAATAGAGTGGTGCCTGTGGCTCTAAGGATGGGAGCGTGTCGGCCCCATATACTGGATGTGGTGTGTTCAAACCTGGCCCTGGCCAAAAACCTGAAAAATAATAATAATAATAATAATAAAATAAATAAACAAAATAAAATAAAAGTAGAGAAATTAGCTGGGTGTTGTGGTAGGCACCTCTAGTCCCAAGTACTCTGGAGGCTGAGGCAAGAGGATCACTTGAACCCAGGAATGTGAAGTTGCTGTGAGCTAGTCTGATGCCTTGGCACTTTTCCCAGCCTTAGGAAAAAGAGTACTCAAAAGAAAAGCAAACAAACAAACAAAAAAAACCCTGAAGGGCCAACCAAAGGCACCTTAGCAAGAAACACGATGGCTGAAATATGACCAGATAAGTCGAGCTCATTTTTTTTACAGTCTGGCTTTTGAGGTCAGATTGCAAAGGTAGACTGCTGACACAGGCTAGAGTCTAGGATGTGCAAGTCTATGTTGGGACAGAGATTTTGGAGCTCTCCAATGGGAAGTCTTGGAGAAGCAGAGGAGGTCTATAGCTGGATTGTCTGCTAGTAACCTGACATTGATACTGCTGGGGGCCGGGGTCCTGGTTCCCAAACCAAGTTGACTTGGTTTGATTACTTGGTTGACCTAGAAAGTTCACCTGAGGCATGGGTGTAATCAAAAGTAAAAGTGAGTGGAAACTGAATAAAACTGAAGCAGCATAGGCCATGTGGATGTGGGTCCCTCTCATGAAGGAGCAGAGGTGAGAGAGGGAGACAAAGACCTGCAGGGGTATTAAATGCTCCATTCGAAATTAGCTGCAAGTTTTTCTTTGACTTTTCTGCACCTCCAGGCAGAATTGCCCTTTTCTAATGGTCACTGTCTCTTTCTATAGGTCACTGGTTGCGTAGGTCACTTCCTACCCACATCTTATAGGCCCTCCAGACTTCCTGGTTCAGCCAGGGGGGTTTTCCTCCCATTCCCCTTGAAGCCCCTTTCTTAGGGTCTCTTCTCAAATACCACCCCCTAAGACATTTCTTCATTGCTGAGACATGGGGAAATACATTTTCCAGAATGAGATTTCATAGCATGAGATTTCAAAGTTCAAAAGAGGAGAAGAGTTTTTTTCCCCCACACATCGTGAAAAGATGGGCAGTTTCACAGTGGCCTTTTCCTCAGAAATTCAGTAGCTTCCAGGCAAACTCTTGCGAACTTTGGAACTTTTGGTTGGAATCCGTGCTGGCTTTCCTGTTCCTCTGTTAAGAGCTTCTCTGACCTTTGTTGCCCCAGTTCTTCCAATTTTTATGTCACCTCCTAATTTCTATACTAAATCAGGGTTGAGGAACCTTTCTGTTTTGGAAGGCCACTGTAATTTAGCTGTAATCAAATAAAGCCACATTTGAGAAACTTCTATTAGATATACTTAAAAATGTACAGTATTTTGTAAAAATCTAAATACTATGTACTTAATAATTAAAAAAATGAAAACTGTTCATTTTAAAGGTAACTAACCTTTTAATGACTTTGTTGTGTCTGCTTTTTGTTGGAAAGCATGTGAATATTCGGTTGAGGTGTGGAGGTCTGCAGTTTCGGCTGATCCTCTAGATGGGTGTTTGTCATCTGTGATCATAAGGGCATGTTGCAGGCATGGGTAGTCTACATTATTCCATATTTCAGTTGGATCTTTTTTAGCATCAATGACTTTACAATGTCATCTACTGAGCTCAATCAATTCCATCTGTAGTTCTTTAGTGCCTCAGTGAGAACCAGGTGAAGCTGCAATGCTATTTGAGTGTGATGTCATGATTCTCAAAGTCAGCGAAGCTTTTATTGTATTCTCCAATTAATTGGTCTGTAACAGCTGCATATTCTTCAAATGATTCATGTATATCATCCTGCTTTTCAATGACCTTTGCTCACTGGGGAAAAAATTCATCTGAAATTTCCTCTGGAAGATGTGTTTTGAAAATTTTTCAAAATACTTGTGATTTTTTGCCACATATCATATACAGACCTAGTTTCACCTCATAAAATTCAAGTCATTTTGATTTTACATGATGCCACACAGAAATGGTGCATTCTATGAAAATCTTTCAGTAATCTTCATTCACACTGACAATTCTTTTTTTTTTTTTTCTTGACAGAGTCTCACTACATTGCCTTCGGTAGAGTGCTGTGGCATCATAGCTCACAGCAACCTCCAACTCTTGGGCTTAAGCTATTCTCTTGCCTCAGCCTCCCAAGTAGCTAGGACTACAGGTGCCCACCACAATGCCTGGCTATTTTTTGGTTGTAGTTCTCATTGTTGTTTGGGGGGCCTGGGCTGGGATGGAACCCCCCCAGCTCTGGTGTATGTGGCTGGCGCCCTACCCGCTGAGCTACAGGTTCTGAGCCCACACTGCCAATTATTTTCTTCATAAAATTTAACTATCTGTTTTCACAGAGATAAAATTTTGGCTAACACCCATTTCTGTGATAGAATGATACAGCAAATCCACACTGAATCCCTCATGGTGCACCTTTAGCATGTTATGAAACTGAGGATGCCATGCTGCTTTTGGAGGAATATAGTTAACAATACCTATAACTTGTTGCAAAGTGTCATTTGAAATAGCAGCTTTAGCACAGAGATTTTGCCATACAATGAAATTCAAGATACAATGAAAGAATGAGAGCACGTGGATCTGTTAATACTTTTGTCTGTGCAATATACCTTTCATATTTTCCTGTTATGGAAGGTGCACTGTCTGTACACATACTCACTAAATTTACCAAATTCAGTTCAATTTCACATTTATCTTGAAAGCTATGAAGGTTTCTATTCCCTGTATTCTGTTCCCAAAGAGTGTACAAAGTGAGTAACTCTTCATAGCAAAGAAAATCTGTTTGATGTGAATGAAGTATAAACCCTGGGCCAAGTCAGTAGAATCTGCTGATTCATCCAAAGTGATTGAATAATATATATTTTCCTTTTTGAAGTATTGCCTGAAGTTGTTCTGTTAAGTTGCAGGCTAATTCATTCCTCTTGGTTCTCTTTGAGAGCAGTTGTTTGTACCTTGAATCATTCTCAGGTCTAAGCATCCTGCAACTGGGACGATGCATTCTTTTGCAACTTCTACATCGCTGAATAGCTTCCCCTTAGTATATAAGCTATGTCATAAGTTGCTTCAGTGGCATTATTTCCAGGTCTTTTTTTTTTTTTTTTTGAGACGGAGCCTCAAGCTATCCCCCTGGGTAGAGTGCCATGGCATCACAGCTCACAGCAACCTCCAACTCCCGGGCTCAAGTGAGTCTCCTGCCTCCACCTCCCAAGTAGCTGGGACCACAGGCGCCTGCCACAACACCTGGCCATTTTTTGGTTGCAGCCATCTTTGTTGTTTGGCGGCCCGGGCTGGGGATTCGAACCCGCCACCTTAGGTGTACGTGGCTGGCGCCTTAGCCGATTGAGCCA
>CAUYQV010058415.1:0-11866 GCA_963574575.1 Galagoides demidoff
CCTCCTCCCAAGTAGCTGGGACCACAGGTGCCCGCCACAACGCCCGGCCATTTTTTGGTTGCAGCCATCATTGTTGTTTGACGGGCCCAGGGTGGGGATTCGAACCTGCCACCTTAGGTGTACGTGGCTGGCGCCTTAGCCGATTGAGCCACAGGCGCCGAGCCCCCCCACCTTATTTTTTTTAGGTTTATTTTCCCCCAAATATATCAAGTCATAGTTACTTACTTCTAATGACTAAGACAATAAGATACCTTATTTCATTTGTCATATCCTATTCTTGGTGGATCACAATAATAGTAGTCTCTAAGAATAAATTTGACAAAACAAATAAATAAACTATAATGTATTCTGCCTGAGAACATATGTCAGACAACATAAAGAACTTATCTTCCTTCTATTTCTTGATCCCATTTACATTTGAAAAAATCATATTTGTAAACAGATTATCTACATTCTCCCTCTAGGCTGGGCTAGCCTCTCTCTCTCTCTCTCTCCCTCCCTCCTACTCCCCCATCCCTCTCTCCATTTTTCTTCCATCTTTTCTCTCCTTCTCTCTTCCACCCCATGTCTCTCTCTTTCTCTCTCTGTCTCTCTGTCTTTCTGTCTCACACACACACACAACTTGTCTTGAATATGGTCAGAGTCTTTTGGAAAGCAGGATTATAGTGATTTAGAAAAAACAATGAAAAAAGAAACAAATCTTTCTCATTAAGGAGAGAGAGTGTACCATACAAGAACAGTATAAGAGAAAAAGAAGAAAAAAATCAAGTTTACTTGAGCAAATAGATATACTTATCATAAGAAAAATAGCCTGCCAAATTTGATAGTGCATTTTGAAATGACACATATAAACAAAAGAAGGTATATCTCAGGCACATAGGAATATCCATACTGTTTTTGTAGAAAAATTCGATATAATTAACAACATTGTGAAATTAAAGGAAAACAATTACAATTATCTCGATAGAAACAGAAAATTTTTATAACATTAATATTTAAGATTTATTTTCAAATATTATTAAAGGATAGCAGTAAACTGCCATAATTTGATTTTAAAACCTAAAACAAAAAGCAGAGTCAATTGAGGAAATTTGAGTGCACTCCTTTTAAAGACAGGAATAGTCAATAGGGATTTTATATAAGCAATAACAAGCTAGAAAATAGTGGTGAAAGATAATACAATACTTATAATAGCAAGTAAAATTTTATAGCAGCAGAATGCAAAAGTATTCTAATTAGAACATCAAAAGAAAAACATTTAGGCGGTGACTGTAGCTCAAGGAGTAGGGCGTCAACTCCATATGCCAGGGGTGGCAGGTTCAAACCCAGCTCCAGCCAAAAACTGAAAAAAAAAAAAAAAAGAAAAACATTTTCAAAGGACATAAAAGAAAATCTGATTTGAAGGAAAGGCATACCATACCATATCCCCTCCCATGGATGGGATAACTTGGCAATATAAAGATGTCAGATCTCCCCAAATAAATTTGTATATTCATTGCAATTCTTATCAAGATCCTAGAAAAATTTTAAGGATTCCACAAACAAGGCAAACAGACAGCCTTTGGAAGGGGAGCAGATTTTTGCATGTTATGAATCTGACAATGGACAGATAACTAGAATCTACGGAGAACTTAAATTAAACAATAAGAAAAGTGCAAACAAGAGATTTGAACAGAAATTTCTCCAAGAATAACAGACAAATGGCCAAACACACGTGAAAAAATGATTATTGTCTTTAATCATCAAAGAAATGCCAATCAAAAGCATTCTAAGATATCACCTAACCCCAGCAGGATTATTCTGCATCACAGAATCTCAAAACATCAGATGCTGGTGTGGAAGTAGGAAGAAGGGAACACTTCTATACAGCTGGTGGGACTGCAAACTAATACAGCCTTTTTGGAGAGAAGTATGGAGAATCCTCAAAGATCTTTTAGATCTTTTAGACCCTCCATTTGACCCTGCAATCCCATTACTACGTATCTACCCAGAAGAACAAAAATCATTTTACCACAAAGACATTTGCATAAGAATGTTTATTTTGGCTCAATTCATAACTGCCAAGTTGTGGAAGCAACCTATGTGCCCATAAACCCATGAATGGATCAACAAACTGTGGTTTATGAATGCCATGGAATATTATTCAGCCATTAAAAAGATGGAGACTTTACATCTTTTACATTTACCTGGATGGAGTTGAAATATATTCTTCTTAGTAAAATATAATAAGAATGGAAAAATAAATATCCAGTGTACTCAGTACTAATATGAAATCAATATATAAACAATGACATGCTCATAAGAACAATGAAACACTAATATAGTCCAGTTCCAGAGTAAAGGTAAGTGGGAGGGGGAAGAGGGAGGACGTTTGGCAGAAGGAGGGAGGGCATGAGGCAGAGTCTTACCTAATGTGCACATTGTGAGGTTGTATAACATGCCCCCGAGGTGAGGGGCTCTTCTACAAATGGAACTTTACCCTGGAAGTGAGAACAATATAACCTAAAAATTATACCCTCATGTTAATTTGAAAAAAAAAAAAAACCATTAAAAAAAGATTCTAGTAAAACTTTATATTTCTTTGATAGCGAACAGAGGTAGCATCACCTAGGAGAGAGGCAAGTACAGATTATTTAGTAAATGAAAAAATTAATTTATAATATGGAGAAAAAGTTGGTCACAACCTCAAACCATATACCAACATAAAAATATGAGATCAATTAGGTAAACTAAAGATGTGTGAATAGTAAAACTTAAGAAATGTAGTAAATAATTAAGGTAAGTAAATTTATGAACCTTGAGGGGACAAGGGTTACTTTGTTGCCATAAGGGTCTCACAGAAAAGCCATGTCGTGAAGAATAAACACGCTTATTGAAATTGTGTTTTAAATACAGGTGACCATCTGCTCACTCAGGCAAAATGGCGAGCTTTCTTTATTTGCGGTTGGTTTATATAGGGAAACCTGTGCATGTGCACTATACAGCAATGACCTCATTAACATTCATTACAATCCCTCTGCACATGCTCATTGGACATCAATGACTTCATTAATCCATTTAAATATCTTATGACCACTCGCTCTGTAAATAGCTTCTCCCTGGTAATCTGATAATCCACCCAACATACACCTTTAAGCATAACCCTTTCAATAATAACAGTTTAACATAACTTAATGAAGAACATGTTGTAGGTCATAATTTCTTTGTTCTTATCTGATAAAGCCTGAGGCTACGGGGGAAAGAGACGATTTGAATGTCTATTCTACTGACCATGCCATTTGGAGGCAGTTACTTCAAATCTTTAAGCAAAGCATAGAGAAACTTCTTGGGCATACAGGAATATGTGTGCAAACCCCTGCTCCCATGTAGGCCTTAAGTCAGGGGGGTTCTGCTGGAGACTTTCATAATGAAATCTCAGGCTCGACTTCTCAAAAGCCTTTCATGAACCCAGGTTTTATCTGTGCCATTAGATACCTGTATGCATTGGGTAAATTCCTCTTCTCTTGAGGTCCCCTAGCACATTACTATTCGTGGACCCGTCAGCAAGCAACCTTCATCACACACCACAGATCAGGAAAGGTTACTCCATTCCTGGACCCATCAGCAAGTAATCTTTGTCACTCACCACAGACCAGGAAAGGTTACTGATGGGTATCTGGCCAGTTTTCGAAAGGGCTTTTTCATTGGCCTTATAAAGTCAACCTTAATTCCTTAATGCAGTCTGGAAATGCTATTCCAGCCAAAGCCTTGGTCATGTTAGGCCCACAACCAACCTGGCTACATGGGATTCTGCCTCAGTTTCTTGTAAGTATGCCTGCACAAAGTCTTTTCACTGCTCTCTCTCAATGAGCATCTTTGGCCAGAGGCATATAGGTGTTTCGCCTACTTAGTCAAGACTCAAAAGAAAAAATGATAAGTTTTTCAAAAAGAAATGGAGAAAGCCATAGGAAACTGAAAGGATAAAAAGATATGAATAGGTGTATCTCAGGAGGGGAAATAAGAATAGCTAACGTATACATGTATATTATTCACTAGTCATCAGAGAAATGAAAATTAAAAAACATTGTGGTGGCACTTTCACCAAATTGGAAAAATGTTAGACAATCAGAATAAGTGGCAGTGAGAGTCCTCATTCTTGGAAATGGGAAATCTTCCTCATGCATTGCTAGTGGGAGTTGAATTGCTGCAGCTATCCTAGAGAGGTATCTGGCAGTAAATAGGCATAGATCCTAGGACTCTAGTGTACCACCCCTTCTGGGTGTCCCCTCCTGACACATTCTCCCTAATGTTCACATGGAGACATGAGTGGGGCCCTCTCCTGAACCATTGTTTTAACTTGCAGAGCTAGAAATGCAGAGACATCCAGAAGAGTAAAATGTGAGTTAGTAACAAACTTCTTTGGGGACAAAACTTGACCTAAAGGTAGTTAGAATCTCTTTATATCCCATCAGTGTGAATAGTCATATATTTAGATGCAGAGAAAAGTAATGTATTTGATTATAGGGTGCTGCTCAGAGCTTGCAGAATGAGATTAGTAGTTGAATACCATCTAACTAGAGCACACAAACCTACACAAAATGGGTTCAAGAACATGCACATACCAACCCTGATGTTTCAGTTAAATATACCAGCAAGGATGTATCTATGCGGAATCAATGATTTGGAATGAGGATGGGGCATGGAGGAGGGGTGAAATAAAATAAAATGAAGAAGCACCTAGAATGGACAGAAGGAAGGAAATAAAACAAATCCAATAGAGTGTGATTAACCAGAAGTTTATCTGGGAAAAGGGTTTCCTTCCTTCCTTCCTTCCTTCCGTCCTTCCTTGCTTCCTTCCTTCCTTCCTTCTTTCCTTCCTTCCTTCCTTCCTTCCTTTCTCTCTCTCTCTCTCTTTCTTCTTTTAATTTCAGATTAATATGAGAGTACAATGTTTGGGTTACATTGTTTTAATTTCCAAGGTAAAGTTCAAGTTGTAGTTGAGCCCTTCACCCAGGGGGTGTGCTGAACACCCTCACATTGTGCACATTAGGTGAGAACTTGCCAATTCTCCTTCCCCCTCCTCTTTCTCTCCTCTGCCTCACATAAATATACTCGTGTTTTCCTTTCATGTGGGCACATAGTTGCTTATATATTGGTTTCGTATTAGTACTGAGTACACTTGCTTTTCCATTCTTGTGATACTTTCCTAAGAAAAATATGATTAAACTCCATCCAAGTAAATACAAAAGATGTAAAGTCTCCATCCTTTTTAATGGCTGCATAGTATTCCATGACATACATATACGACAGTTTGTTAATCCATTCATGAGTTGATGAGCCCTTGGGTTGCTTCCACATCTTGACGATTATGAATTGAGCTCTAATAAACATTCTAGTAAAAAATGTCTAGAAAGAGGATTTCTATAGCATTTTCTATAGAAAATGGCAGTTGGTAGTTGAATACCACCTTGGTATTTAAGTTGACTTCCCAGAACTTGCTTCCTCATATTAAAAATAGGCAAATAATATTTCACAGTGGAATTGTCAGAATTAAATGAAAATATGAAAATACATCTCAAGGATCACTTATCCAATGACACAGTAGAACTAGGCACTTCATCTGGTTCTGGGATCTAGAATCCAGAAGTGGTACCCAATATCCCCTGAAGTAGCCTGGTTCCATTTGCAGGCTGCTCTGCTTTTAGAAAGGAGCTGAAATGTATCTGCTGAACAATGAAGGGGCTGGAGGGATGCGCTGGGAATGGGCTGGAGTCTCCACATTGTGTGGAGTCCAAGCATTTATGACAATGTTCCGTTCACCTAGCTCTTGGGGAAATAATCTGATCTACAAAATTATCTATGTGAAAATAGCACTCTTTTATTTAATTTGTGTGATTCCACAGGGAATGTGGATCATGATCATCCTTTAACCAAGCTATAGATATGAACAACTACATTGATTTTTGAAACAGTGACATCAGGGCTGTTAACATGTATGGGGGAAGTGGTCCTTGCACTAATTGATCCTAGTCTGCTTGGTCTCTAATAAGTCCTCCTGTCCCTTTCTGTCTTATTTCCACTTTGCCTAGAAAGCGCCACCCCAAGGAATGATGCTAATATTGTAGAATAAGCATAAGTAGAATCAGTCTCTGTGAGGCTCCTTTATGAGCAGAAATAGCTGCCTATTTTGGTGACATAGTTTCTCCTTTGTTTCCTTCCTCTGGGCTTTTAGGCTGGGCAGAAGGGTTTGCATAATTTCACATAATAATTCACTGTACTGGTGTGTCCCACCCCAGATCTATCTTTGCCTTTCTTTGCTTTGTTTGTATCTTGGAAGGCTGATACCCTCCGGGTTCTCCTGCCAACTGGATTTCATTTGAGTTTGGTCAATGGAAGGCTCCATGAGGATACTAGGGGACAGGAGAGAGAAGGTGAAGAGATAATCTCCACTTCCTCCCTTTCCTGGGCCATGTTCTCCATCAAGGGCTCCATCCTGCATGACCATAGCTCCCGGCAGGTGGCATCTCCTCCAAAGCTCCAGCCCTCATGCCCTTGTCATACCATTCCTTCCCTTTGTCCTTGTAAGCTTCAGAGTGGTCACAGCTTCCCACTGTAGTTGGTACCTGGGTGTTTCACCATCCCTTCTTCAGCCCTTGAATGTCACCCACATCTCTGAAGTCATCCCTCCTTTAAAGACTCTTGAACCATCTAAGTGGATTCTCTTCCCTGCCAGCCTTTTGCCAAATCACTCAACCATTTAATAGATATTTAATAGACACCTTCTATGGGCCAAATACTGGTGATAGCACAGTGAGCAAGGCAGGGATGGGTCTTGCCTTATGCAGCCTGGGTCTAGTAAGGGAAGACAGGTAGTTCTGAGTGTGATGGGCACTTTAAAGAGGGAGTATATGGAGTTTTAGGGTCTTACAGCTGTGGGTAATCAGTCCTCATGTGGGAAAATGTAGCCTTCTACATATAGAATTTAAATAAAGCCTCCCTTCCCCAGACAATGGAATTTCCATCTTCCGGGTCAAAAACTGACACAGCAAAATGATCATCCCATTTTCCTGAGCCTTGTTGTCTCGAACTCCAGAGCGACCTCATATAGATCTACAGGTGACGGTAGGAGGATGGCAGGCCAAGAAAGTTGCCCAAGCGATGTCCAGCATTGTCCTGAATGGTCCCCCACACCACATTAGACGTCATTAGGTTCTTCCAAACACTTTTTCTAAATTTCTTCCCTGCTCCCAAGAGAACACTCCATGTAGCATAAAATAATAATACTAAATCTAAAGGTACAAAGAAAGACATTACCAGATTAATACATCACGAAAAAACCCTTCACATTGCTGATAGATACTTAACAGTGCGTCGGTGATTAAATTAATTGTACGTGGAGCACAGAAAGATAGCTCTTTAATGCATGTTAAATATTAACAATTTGAGATAATAGGAGTCTCTGTGTCTCCTCTTTACAGCTTCCTTTGTCCATGAAATGTACTATTGCGAGAAAGAAAGAGATAGTTGGGAATGTGATAGTCTTACCCGGTGAAGGCCAGCGTGGCTCCCTGCAAAACCAGGGCCACCGGCAATCAGCCTAATCATAAATGACCGGAACCAAATGGATTCAGGCAGCCATGCTGGCTACTGACTTACAAAGTTTTATATATCAAGAGTCTGAATGCCAACTAAATCAAAACCTTTCAAAGCAAATCAAAGGGCCAACAGCCCTCTCCCGGCTTCTGTCAAAAGCTTTGTTTCACCATTTCCTCCCAGGGCCGTTGGGAGGCAGCGGCTGCTGAGGGTAACTTGGGCCCCATCTAGAGACATCCATACATGTCGCGTTATCCTGGGAAGGTCAGCCCATCACCTTTACATTAAGAGCATTGCAGGGGCTGGAGACGGGGAGCAGGCGAAAAGAAACAAAACAAACTGATTGATTGCAAAGCCAGCTATGATGTCAGCAGGAATTAATGTTTCCCACAGGCATGCTGATCGGCTGCATGACATAATAACGGCTTCTATTACACCGGTGGGACTTCAAAGTTATTCCAAAGATAACATGACACAACACTTGAAGCCCCAGGAAACTTCCACCACGCTTTCAGATGTTTTATAAAGTTACCGATCTTTTCATTGCCGGGGAAACACAAAAGCCGAAAGGAAACAGAATATTGAATTTGGGATGAATCAGGGGTGGAAAGTGATTTCATTACAAATTCCAACTGTTCAAAGAGATAGTGGCAATTAAAAAGCTGCCAGGGGTCGCCATTTAAAAGCAGCTCTGTGGCGAACTTTTCTCAAGCAGGCAGATGGGCATACTTTCCAATTTGGAAAAAATGAATATATATATATATATCTCCAAGCCTGTATGAAAGGTCTTATGTTGAGTAGTGAACAAATAAACTCACAAAAAGTGTGGAAGACAGGAAGCTGTGGAGACCAGAACTTGCTTCTCTGTTCTGACCTTTCAGTAGATATTTGTCTTTGGGAAAATTATTTAATATCTATCTCTGAGGCTCAGTCCCTTACCTATTAAATGGAACAATGATACTTACCTTGACAGCAGAGCTGAGAGAACTAGATCAGGGAACGTATTTACCCCACAGCATCCACGTGGACCCCCCGTAAACACTTTTATTATTATTATTTTTTGAGACAGAGTCTCACTTTGTCACCCTCGGTAGAGTGCTGTGGCATCACAGCTCACAGCAACCTCCAACTCTTGGGCTTAAGTGATTCTCTTGCCTAAGCCTCCCAAGTAGCTGGGACTGCAGGTGCCAGCCACAATGCCCAGCTATTTTTTGGTTGCAGTTGTCACTGTTTGGCAAACCCAGGCTGGATTTGAACCCGCCAGTTCCAGCGTATGTGGTTGACACCCTTAGCCGCTGAGCTATGGGCGCCAATACTTCTCTTATTACTCCTATTGCTATCAATAGATACCTGGTATTAATTTGAACACTAATATACTACGACCGCTACCAGTAACATATTTTTATGGCATGTGTATGTGCTTTTCTAAAAGATTCACACATATTACTTTTTAAAGGCTCCCAGTTGTATGTGCTGGGTACTATTATGCGTAATTTACAGGTGATGAAATTGAGGCGGAGAGACATTTAATCCCTGCCTAAGATCACACAGACAGGAAATAACAGCTGGAATTTACACCCATGCCATCTGGCTCTCGGCCAAGTGTTTGTACACTTCCGCACAGAGAGGATTCACTCACACACTTACACACAGGCACACAACACACTCACACAGGTGCACACTTGCACGCACACACACACGTATTCACGCACAGCCCAGAGCCGTTCCCGTGGCCTCTCACCACCTGTGTCACGATCACAGGCTGAGCGGCTGCGGTTTGATCTCCCAGGGTGTGAGGCCCGGCAACTCCCCTTACTCGGCGTGACCTTGGATCAGTCACTTCACCTCTCTGAGACTCAGTCCTTGGTGTGTGCGATGGGAATATTCATAGAAGCTACCCCTGGAGTGTTAGTGTGAGGGCTGAATGAGATGCTGTATCTGTGCAGCCCTTGATGCCCTTAACACCTGGACTTGATAAACACCTGATACATTTACCTATCCTTACTATTATGCCAAATAAATACTGGGTATTAAAAGAGCCTGTGTTTATGTCTTTCTGTCTTTCTGTCTCCCCTCACCATGTGCTCACACACAGATCAGCGGCACTCTTGGGCATGTCTGGGACGGCCTCTTTGGAGGCGGATGTACTGGGCATAGCTATTTGTGCCGACTGGGACATCCTCATAGCACCTGAGTTATGGAGGGAGGAGAGGCGAGAGGCTGCCACCCTGATGACAATCGTCCCTCAGGCCCTCAGACCTTCTCCCTGTCCCTGTCTCAGCAGCCACCAGCCCCGGTGATGTGCGAGCAGATCTGAGGGATCACCCAGGGGCGGATTTCAGCAGCAGGACAGAGCCCACAACTCAGGAGGCCAGGATTCCATGGCGCCGAGAATTCCACAGGCACCCAAGTATAGATAGGGGCAGAGAGGGGCTGCTCAGACATACCGCCCTGGTTTCCTGGTACCTTCCTACCAGATACAGAAGTCTACTTACACAACCTCCTGTCAGCCCAGGGCTGTTGGGCCTCCATAGCCAGGTGAAAAGAAAAACTGGCCCCTTTCCTTCCCTTCCCTTCTTGACTTGGTAAAACATGCAGCCGAGGTGAACATGGCCCCATCTTCCTCTGTGCTGTGAGGAAGCTGGGCTCGGGGCTGGGCCTGGGACACGTGAGATCCTACCATCCCTAGCTTGGCTCAGGGCCTCTGCTGGGGGCCCACCTGCTACGCCGCAAATCCAGATGTGGAGAAAGGAAAAAAAGAGTGGGGATTAAAGGAGAGGAACACGAGGCCAGACGAGAAAGGAGGAAGGATAATGGGAGCAGGAACAAAGGAGAGGGAAGGGCCCCCAGCGGCAGGGGGGGTGAGGTAAGAGGAGTTCTTGGGACAGAAAATGCTGTGGTGTCTCTGACCATGGCCGGGGCTGTTGCCCATTTAGCTTAGTTAATTTAAGGCTCTTCCCCCGAATGAAACTAATTATCAGCTACGATTTTGCCTCAGAATTTGCTGGTACTTTCAAGTGAAGAATCCCTACTCATCTGGCTTTCCTTTTGCTTCTGGAAATTTTATAATGTATATGTGAGGTGTTGTCCTCTATTCATTTACTTATCTTCAGACAGTCTGAGAACTGGAGAAAGAAAAAGCTAAATTAATCAACTCTTACGTCTTTACCCTTCATGGTAACCATCTTTTATGAAGCTGAACTGGATGTGACAGGTGATAAATTCATTCTATTGGTAAGAATGGGGTTCTATGTCTATCTGTGGGGCCCTATGTCTATCTGTGGGCTCCAGGGTCACTCAGTCCCTTTTCTCAAGTTGGCTGCATCTAAAGGAGGAAAGAAATTCAACACGGATTGGGAAGTAGTAACCAACTCACCTCGCTCTGCCTCACTGCTGACCCCAGCCAGGGCTGGGTGGACAGGCAGGTTTCCACTCATTTTTGGCTACCCACCTAAGTGTCACACTACTTCATGCTCTGCCCCCATGTGAAACCTGGAGAGGTTGCTTAGACCATGCACCTCTACAGCTGAAAAGTGCAAGGAAATAACAGCTCATTAGCCCATGGTGACTGAACCAGTAGATGAACGCCCTGCCACCTGTCCTTCAGATGAACACACTTCACGGGAGAACCCAGTGGAATGAGCGCCAGACCTCCTATTGTTGCTGGTTTGTTCTCCCAACTCCTTCATTCCCACACCCTGGGCTCACTTCCCTAATAAACTGTCTTCTTATGAGCTCTCATCACAAGGTTTTGCTCTCAAGGAACCCAAGTCAAGCAGGGTGATAATAGGGATTCTCTCCAGGGCATCATTGGTCCTAGTACCATGTTTCCCCCAAAATAAGACCTACCCCCAAAATAAGCCCTAGCAGGATTTCTATGCATTTGTTAAATGTAAGTCCTACCCTGATAATAAGACCTACTGATGGGTGTGGCTATGCATCATATCTGCATAGCTAAGCCCCGCATTTCCACATGGAGCAGTAAGGAAGACTGGAATATCTGCCACAGCTCCTTTCTCCAAGCCATTTGCACTTGCGCAGGTGCACGTGTGGTAACCGCGGTCCCAGGCATTCTATTGCGCACGTGCCAAAGGCTAGGGGAAAGGAGTTCACGCATCATGAGCACTAGCCACACCAACAAGGTCGGCTCCCGCTGTCAGGTTCCAGAAGAAGATGACTTAACTGTATTTGAATAAATGTAGATTGTTGTATTATACTTAATAAAAATAAGACATCCCCTGAAAATAAGCCCTAGTGTGTCTTCTTGAGAAATAATACATATAAGACAGTATCT
>CAUYQV010058417.1:0-11136 GCA_963574575.1 Galagoides demidoff
GAATATGGGGAGGGGGTGGGGAAGGGGAGCGGGGAAGGGCGGCCCGGTGGTGGGAGAGTGACTGGAAAGATCACCTATATATCTATCTAACAAGGGTACAAGTGAACTTTTCTAGAACTAGAATATAAATGTTTTGACACAATGACTAAGCTAATGACATGAAATCTATGTTAACCAGCTTGATGAAAGTATTTCAAATTGTATATGAAAACACTACACTGTACCCCATGTTTGCATTAATGTATACAGCTATCATTTAATTTAAAAAAAAGGAAGGCAATGAGGGAAGTCACATTTTTCATATTCATAACATGCTTTTTAGGTATTCAATTCATTTGTCTCATTTTTGTCTAAAAACTTTGAAATATAATTGAAAGGCATTAAGTTTCTTATGACCATGTTGCCACTTTAATAAACTATTAACCCACTAAGTAACCACTCACTATTGGAACACAGGCTCATCTGTAATATACATATTTAACACTGTGCTAGGAGACAGAAAATAACATAGATTACTAATCTCAGTTCTATCTTGAGAGATAACTGGCCATTAATTACAAAACTATTACTAGAAAGTTTATAGGGTAATGTGGAAACAAGGAGAGGAGCCATTACAATGCTGAGTTATAGGGCGAAGAGAAAATTCAGTTAAAGAGTGACTTGAGCTAAGAATTAGTGAAGAAAATAATTTGCTGGAGGAAAAGAGCATTAAACTGTGCAAAGGCAAGGAATTGTAAACTATTTAATCCTTTGGGAGGAACTGTGAACAGTTAAGCTTCACCAACTGCATACTTCTTTAGACATGAGGATTATACAAAAATATACTCAAGAAAGTTTTCTCCTATTTCCAGAAGAAAATTTATGCCTGGTTAAGTAGTACAGCTGAAGGTATTTGGTAAAGTGCCATGTAAGTTAAATAAACATGCTGATTATTTATTTGTTTGTTTGTTTTTCCTCCCTGTTACTGTCAAAAAATGCTAATTATTATGCAATTTTTACAGTGTATTTTTGAAGTGTGAAAAATAATGAAAAAATTTTTAACACAAATTACTAATAAAGGGATTTGTAATGAATGGAAATAAAACATCACTAATTTTGTTATGGAAATTAGTGCATTTTCACAATTCAAAATGCAGACATTTACATTGAACTGCATTCCATATTGTGTTTCCTCCTTAGTGGATTTAAATTTGTACTTCATTAAATCTGTATATAGCCCATAATTAGTAATTACTAATTTAATGGTTTGGATTTTGAACTCTGGTTACTAGGAATAGATAATATTTTATCCAATAATATAAATTTTATAGAAGCTACTAATAAATAACTAACATACATTATTGACAATGGGCTTTGTGCAAACCTAAAATTATACTCTTTAAAGTAGAACATGTAGAGACATTGTGGGTTACGCTGGGCAAGCCCAAATTCACACAGGACATGTTGAGAAGATAAGCATTATGGAGATTTTATCATGGAGCCTAAGCACAGGCATACCTGGGGCTCACCTGGGAAACAAAAAAAAGATGAATTTCTGTGAAAAGAAGGTTGAGGCTTGGCAGGTGTATGTATGACAAACTGTATGGAATTTATAAGCCTATTGTGTTTTTCTACAGCTTTCATGGGTTTCAAGTAGCAGTGTAAAGCCATTAAGGAAATGGATTCAAAGACGTAAATAAGAACATAAGTAATGGATTGTGTTGCAGCTACTGTTTCATTATAATATTAAAACTAGCTATTCTGAAAAATACATAATCTCAGAATTATGGGGTCCAAAATTCAAAGTTCTGAAAATTCAGCTTGTGCTGAAAATGTTTGTTCCATTGCATACCCCATTGGGGGAGGGCAGACATAAGATCTGGGTCAGTGCAAATTAAAATGGGAACTAAGGTGTTGGCATAATGCTAAAACCCTTGAAGTGGTCTGAGACAAAAGGCTGACTCATTTATTTTTTATTTTTTTACAGTGAGAAGCTACCATCAATACAGTGATAAACTCATGAAACGATCAAGGATTTTGCATGGTAAAAGTGGCCCAGGGGAAGTGGTTGGACAACAGATTGGAAGAAAGCTTTGATGATTTGCTTTTAGCTTCATGTCTTTCAACTTCCAACAGCTTTATAAATGCCCTCATTTTTAGCCATGTAACACATATGTTTCCAAAGCCCACTCTCAGCAGAGTTATTTTAGTGTAACTCAAACTCCAGGTGGAGTGATGTGGCTGGTTATGTATAAGTAGTACTTGCTCGTGTATTCTTCTACCTACTCTATATTAAAATGACAAGAATTTATGGATTATAAACTAATGCATTAAATCTTTGCAATGCTGGTTCTCTCAAAGGGTTCAAAGATAAATGCAGTAGAATAGTTGTGTCTAGTGGGAAATCATAGGAGGTTCTTTGGCCTATGGTTCTCAATCCTGTGACCTTTTCTCTTCCTTTCTCTTGACATAAGTGAGGATTAATATGGAGCAGGTGCCATCCAACTATATAGAAAGAACAGCTGATCTTGCTATTGAAATACAGTCTTGCAGATGAAAATAACTAGTAAAAGCATTAGTAAAACTTCTATTAAAGAGAAATCAGGGCTCGGCCCCTGTGGCTCAATCGGCTAAGGTGCCAGCCACATACACCTAAGGTGGCGGATTCGAATCCCCAGCCCGGGCCCGCCAAACAATAAATGATGGCTGCAACCAAAAAATGGCCGGGCGTTGTGGCGGGTGCCTGTGGTTCCAGCTACTTGGGAGGCGGAGGCAGGAGACTCGCTTGAGCCCAGGAGTTGGAGGTTGCTATGAGCTGTGATGCCATGGCACTCTACCCAGGGGGATAACTTGAGGCTCCGTCTCAAAAAAAAAAAAAAAAGAGAAATCAGATGAAAAATGAACACCATAAATCATCTGAAACAATTATGATTTAAAATAAGCATGATAAGTACACTTAAGAAAATAGTTTAGCAATATGAAGTGAGAATAAGAAAAGATAAATAAATTAAGTAAAAATATCAAGCATGATAATATTGAAATAATGAATATGAAAAAATGATTTAATAGCAAGATAAATAAAGCTGAATTAGTAAAGTAGAAGATTGGATTAAGGTCAAAAAATTATTGAAGGCAAGAAAGTTAGAAATATACAAGAGAAAGTAAGTGATAACAGCTTCAAAGTAGTAGAGCCATCAACTATTAACAAAAATTCTACAGAAGTAGAATAAAAAGTAGAAAAAAAATTGAAGAACATGTGAAAATAAATTTTCTACAAGTAAATAAAAAATCTAGAATTGAAAGAATCTTTAAAATGTCGGTCAAGGTATTATTTTTTAAAGAATTACAACTACTTACATAGAATAAAGTTTAAAGATATCAGTTACTTTTTTTTTAATTCAGGAAAGAAAGAATAAATACTCCTCAAGGAATTGAGTTACATTGACACCAGACTTTTCAATAGCAACATGCTTATAATAATTGCTGAATATTTTTTAAAGTAGTAAATAAAATACTTTTAGCATTTTTCTGTCATTACATAATATAGATATCCTTAAGCATCATCATAAAAGAAGACAAAATAGCTTCCGATATTGGGTTGACAATACAATACTTTAACAGTGTTCTTTATTTTTGTATGACTTTATTTTCCTTTTTCTTTGAAAATCACTCCTGAAGGAAACATTTTATTAATAAAAAAAACTCAAGGAGAATTTGACAATAGAAATAATCCTGCAACTTCAAGTATATTGTTACCTAAACAGCAAGAACAAAAATATTTTTTTAAAAAGCAGCATCCAGTTCTGTATTTGGAGGGTTGGGGAGAATAGAAATCAAAGGTACTTGAGTTTAATCTAAAACAATTATCCTTTGATAGGAAGATATGAATGCTAATGAACTTAATAAATCAATAAAGAGAATATGGGTTTTAAGTTTTAATTTATCCATGGTAATAATAAAAGCAACCTATATATTTCAGGATAATTAAAGGATATGATATATATAAAGTGAATCAAAAACTTATAAAGTAGAATGTAAGAATACAGTATAAATATATATAACAGAGGGTCAAAATAAAACCTAATGTGATAGTAGTAATAATAACTATAAATGGCTTAAATTCACCTTCTAAAACTTTACAATAGGTTAAGAATAATGTCTAGCAGTATGTTGTCTTCAAAAAACACTTAAAACTAAAAGACAAATGTGTGTTTGTGTGTATGTGTATTTGGTTCAAATAAGAGCCAAAATAAATTTGCTGTAGCAATAGTAAAATCAGAGGTGAAAATAACAGGAAAAATGTTTACAAATATTTCAAGGACATTGCAGGAAAAAATATAGGCCTAATAGGAACACAGAACAAGAAGCTGTAATCTTTGTCAACATATATTCACTTAATCACAGATATAACACTGAACTAATATGTAAATTAATCATATAAATTAAATCAATTAAGTGATAGAGACAGATAAATAGATGGTGTTATAATTTTTAGCATCTTTTATGGAAACCAAAAAGTTCAAAAGAATCATCTGAGATATAAAAGACATAAAAACAAATCAGTTAATAATATTAGAAATATAAAGAAGCATATAAAAATACTATTATAAATGTAAAGAAAAAAGAAAAGCAACATTCTTTTAATCGTACATCAACAAAACCTAACTGTATGTCATTCTTACATGGACCTTCCTAAAAACAATGGGAAAATTATACATATAATTTTACCAGCTATCATGTAATAATATTAGAATAAATACAAAAAGGTTGTGAAAAGTTATATCTTATAACCAAAAACTAAGTAATATTACTAAATAACACTAAATAAGGATGTCATAAGGTAATTATGAAATATTTAGATTGAACCAAAAGAAAGCACTGGAGGAAAAAATTCATGGACCAGTGAAAAGGAATATTTGTGCAAAATTTATAGCTTTAATTATCAGGAACCAACAAATGTTATAAAATGGAAAGTAATCATTTGACTTATGAGGTTAACAAATAGTAACAGAGCAAACAAAAGAAACAAGAAAGATAGACATTGAAGAAACAGAGAACTAAAAGTAATTAAGAATACAAACAAAAATGGAATTTTCTTTGCATTGAAATTAATAAAATCACCTGAATGTTAAAATAAACCACAAAATGATACTAATTGAAAATACAAACAGCAGAGATTAAACATCTGGAAAAAATGATAAACTGACAAAAGAACACAAGAAAACAAAAACTTATATAGGTGAGTAAAATTTAAAGAAAAAAAACAAGTAATAAAAATTTACTTATATGACATCAACTATATCAGGAAACCTGTACTTAAATGTGTTTGTAGATTCATTTCTCCTAGACAGATAGGAAATAAATGGCTTCTTTATTACAAAATTGTTCATAAAATGTAAAACAACAAAAGATATGCTGCTATTTGTGTATAGTAACAACTGAGTAGGAATAATCCCCTGCAACCCGTATGTTATAAAGGCTTAGATATTCTTTTAAGTTACATAAGGGGTCAGGTGAGAGAGTTATATATTGTTGCAAGAATTACTGGCATTTGATGTGGTCATTTCAAGCAACACTGTTTTTTAAAACTGGAGGATTCAACAATTAGAAGCAATAATCAAAAATGGAATATATATATATATATATTTTTTTTTTTTGGTAGAGACAGAGCCTCACTTTATCACCCTCAATAGAGTGCTGTGGTGTCACACAGCTCACAGCAACCTCCAACTCCTAGGTTCAGGCAATTCTCTTGCCTCAGCCTCCTGAGCAGCTGGGACTACAGGCACCTGCCACAAAGCCCAGCTATTTTTTTGTTGCAGTTTGGCCAGTGCCGGGTTTGAACCCACCACCCTTGGCATATGGGGCTGGCGCCCTACCCACTGAATCACAGGCTCGGCCCCCAATGGAAAGATTTTTTTAAAAACAGTGCTGAGTAAAAAATTAAGAAATGACATGAAGATAAGAACAATGATATTTATGTGAATTAAAAACACACAGAACATACTTATTTCTTGTGGTGAGAACACACCACTAGACTTGAATTTCTTGGCAATTTTCAAGAATACAATATATTGTTTCTAACTATGTCACTGTTATATATAATAGACTGCTTGAAATTGTTCCTTGTGTTATTAAAAAATGACACAGCACAAATGTAATTTGTATAATTATTTTTGTAGCAATAAATGCAAATAAAATTAAGTCATAAACAAAATAACAAATTGACAATGGGAGGAAGGGTTACATAGAGAATAATGATTAAAAAAAAAGAAAACCAATGAATAGAGAGATGGGAGGAATGACATAAAGGTGTAATGACATGGAAGGTATTTAAAACCATATACTTTATATATATATAATATATGTAGTTTATATAATGATGTACTATTTAAAAGTATAAAATATAATTGCTGAGAATTCTCCTTTACTGACAAAAATTATAAATCTTTATTTAGAAAGTACAATGAATTCCAAGAACATGAAAAAATACATCTGCTGCTAAACATATTATATAGAAATTTGCAAACATAAATATAAATATAGCTTTTAAATGTTACCAGAGGATGAGTAAAGATAACTTACTCATTCATATGAGGATTGTATTCAACTTTTAAGCAATAGTAATGCCAACCAGTATACTTAAAAAAAAAAAAGTCTTAAAAGTGCTAAAAAAATTAACTGTAACTACTTAAAAATTTCCTTCAATAAATGACTATTTTTAAATGATAAACCTTAGGGAAAATGAAGACATTCTCAGAAATGAAAAACTAAACATACGAGGTCTGACAATTAAGTTTGTGAACTTGCCACCTTGGGCTTATGTTGGCAGCACCGTAAAAACTACTTAGGAAGGTTTCATAACCTCGGTGTATTGTGTCTCACAGTTGTGTTCACGTCATCATGTGGCAGTGTCTTGCTGAATGGCATTCATTATTCTTGTAAGCTTTTGTGTGCTGCCCCAAGAATTTCAGAGCTTTAATTAGAGCACCAAACAAACATTCATAGATTTCTCGTTAAGTTTGGCAAGAGTGGAAATGAAATCAGGGATGTTATTAGTCCAAGTTTATGGATATAATGCATTAAGAGAAGAGTAGCGTCCAGATGGACTAAACATTTTTCTGAGGGGAGAGAAAGCTGACTCTGAGTGGCCCAGCAAACCAAATGAACATGCACAGAGAAAAAGGAAAATCTTAACTTAAAATCTTGGCCAACACCTTATGGTTCTTGCATCATGACAATGCACCTGCTCACACACCTGCACATGAGGGAATTTTTAGCCAAGAAACAAATAACTGTATTAGACACTCTCCCTACTCACCAGATCTAGCCCCCAATAATTTATTTATTTATTTTTTGTCATCTAAAGAAAAAGGAAATATTGAATGTAAGACATTATGATGATGTTCAGGATATCAAGAGTAATACAACTACAGTTGTGATGAACATTCCAGAAAAAGAGTTCTAAAATTGATTTGAAGGGTACATTAGTTGCCAGAATCAGTGCATAGGTTCTCTATGGGAGTACTTCAAGGGTGACCATACTGATATTCAGCAATGAGGTAAACATAACGTTTTTTAGGATAATTTCATGAACTTAATAATCCAACCTCAAATATATGGTAAAAGTTAAAACAGAAGAACTCCTAAGAAGAACATAAGAAAAAGAAAAATCATTTCAGAAGGAAAGCTTGAGCTAAAAAAAAAAAAAAAGAAAGTTAAGCAAACACAAAACATACATACTATTTTTTTCCATACGTACAATTTGAAAAGCAAACCAGACTTAACAATATGCATGAAGAAAACAGATTAAGATGTTTTAGCATAGTCCAAACTCACATGATACAAACACTAAACACTAATGACATTAAAAAGAAGGTATTTGTAGATTTTTAAATATTCTAAGTTCCTTTTTTCTGTTTGAGAAGAAGATAAAGATGGTAATAAAATCGGAATGTATAAAGTATATTAGCAAATATTTTTACTCAATTGCTATAAAAATAAAAATATAGTGGTTAATTTCAAATTTTAGAAACTGAAACAAATATTTTTTAAAACATTTAAACAAAATGGGTAGGATGGGTAGAAACATTAATGGAGAAAAAGAAAACAGTTAGTGCTATCTAGTCTATTTTTACTTATGTACAGAGTTGTGAACTAAGTTTGCTAGTTTAGCAATCAGAAGTTTTCATAATGAATTTTGAAGTGCTAAACTGCTTACAAGATTAAATAAATAATTTAATCAAATAATGCCAAAACATGAAAGGAATGGTAGTAAAAATAGAAGTTTTGCCAGATAAATCCCAATACAAAGCAGCTAAAATACATTTTGATGGAAAAAAACATGTTTTCAGGGGGATGACTATCAACAAAATCATCAAAAGTTTAATTCACAAAAAAATTAAAAGTGTATGAAATCAATAACATAGCTTCCAGATATACAAATCAATAAATGTACAGAGATATAAAACTACCATTTTGAGAGAAATTTCAACACATCACTTTCTATAATTGATATATAAAACATAAAAGTTTGGAAATCAAATCCAAACAAAATTATGATCAAATCACATGAAATTGTATATTCAACAAGTGAAGATTGATGAACAACTTAACATTTATATGGGAAATAGAGATGTCTGGAACAATTTGAAATACATTATGATAAACACATGCAAGTATTTTATGTAACACTAATTATTATTATTGTTAATGTTCTTATTATACACCAGAAATATTTATACAAGTTCTCAATGTTATAGTTCAAAACCCATTTTAGTTGGCACACTTATAAAAAAGAAGTGTCATACAGAATATAGTCTATAAACACAATACACTTAATTTAGAAATCAATGATAATTTTAAACAAAATAGAATATTTTCTACTTCTAGCTTACAGTTGAGAAACAATTTCTTTTCCTGATAAAGATTGAGGAAAAACATAGAACGAAATAATAGTGTTAATAATACAGTAGCCCCTGCCTCCTATCTGCAGCTTAACTTCTCAGGTTTTAGTTACCAGCAGTCAACCACAGTCCAAAAACATTAAGATGTTTTGAAAGATAGAGAAAAAGAGGGAAGCCACTTTAACAGAACTATTATTATAATATGTTGTATAATATATACTATTATATAGCATATTATAGAATATGTTATACTATAATGAATATTGTTCTATTTTAATATAAGTTCTTGCTATTAAACTCTCACTCTTGCTAATTTAGAAGTTAAACTTCACCAAAGATATGTATGTATAGAAAAAAAAAACTTATACATACTTTGGCAACTACTAGAGAATATATTACCTGAGATAATAATAGGGGACTACTGTAGAACACATCAAAATCTGTGGGGTACAATGAAATAGAAGATAGTGTTAAATTTAAAAACTTGAGTCTGTATTTTAAATAAGAAGAAAGTCTTATAATTACTAATCTAAAAATATAATAAATTAGATAAAGAAAAGCAGCATAATTTTCCCCTAAAAAACAGAAGTGATAGAAAAATGATTAAATCAGAAATAAGAAAAATATAAAGCAAAAGTAAAATAGAAATTCATATATTTATTTAAGAGACTACTTGGAGAAGAGTAGTTAAGATAGACAAATATCTAGTACGGTTTATTAAGAAATAAAGGTAGAAAAACAGAAGGAAGGTGGAGAGCACAGGCAACTTTTGCCAGAGGATCCTGACCAGAAGGAGAGAATCCGGACAGATTTGGCCTCTGAAACTGAAGGAGGGGAGCTGAGATAGGAAAGAAGATAGACAAGTACATATCATCTCGGCTGTGGCAACCTGTGACTCCAAGAAAGAGGATCACAGTGAACAAATTCCAGGTACAAAGCTCAGTTCCATGAGGATGAAAGACCACTCCCCAAGTGGAGTCTCTCTGCAAGCTCTCTGCAAGTAAGCAGGAGGCAAAAGACCTCTCATTTTACCCCACAGGTAAGAGCCCCCAAATACTGGGCGTCCTCCCCCAGAAAGGCCCCACCAGTGAGCCTTGGCATCATCCTGCCCAGCATAAAACTGACCAAATACTCTCCCTGCAATACTGAACTTTCAGCACACCCTTTCCCCCTTGCCCAGAGGTCTGAAGGTCTACCCCTGCAGAACCCAGAGTGTGTGGCCATTCCCTAGGGGGTCTGGGCATTGTACCATAGAAGTGCAGAGACAATGACTTGAGTGGAAGCAGAGGAGGGAAGAGAGGGACTTTGGGAGAGGGAAACATGAATGACACTGCCCTGTGAGCCCGCACTTCAGACTTTCAAGAGCAGAGCCTCTGACACCAGGTTAGGTCCGCCATGGGCAGGTGGGCTCAACTCTGTTGGGACTTTTGGGGATGGAGTCACTGACAACCAGTTGGGACATTAATAGGTGGGAGGGATGACCCCCGTTCGAACTTCCAAGAGTGGAGCCACAGACTCCAGGTTTGGGAAGTTAAAGGGCAGAGTTGCTGACACCTGGTTGGTACTTCTGAGGGCAGAGGCACCCAGTTTGGAATTTCAGGGGGGGGTGGGGCGGGGCCGCTGTGTTTGGGCTTTCAGAGGCCGAGCCAGGTGATCAGTTTGGTCTTTCAGGGACACAACTGCTGCCTCCTGGTTTGGACTTCCAAGTGAGCAGCTGCTGACGTGGGTTTGGACCTTGAAGGGAGGAGCCACGGGCACCCGGTGTGGACTTTCAACAGCCCGGTGCTGACGCCTGGTTTGGACTTTAAAGGGCGGAGCTGCTGACATCCAGTTTGGACTTTCAAGGGTGGTAAAATGAGCCCCAGTTCGACTTACAAGGGTGGAGGTGCTGATGCCTTTGTCCTAATTGTGGCTAGTGATCTTTCCTGAATTGGTGCTCCACTGGAAGGTACCAGGCTCCACCCCCTTCTGTATGCTGGTTAAAACTGTCTGTAAATTCCCACTATCAGGATATTGGAGTCCCTTTGAGATTTCCGTATTGAGCAGTGATTGTGCTGTTCAGGTCAATCTATATAGAACTCTAGACTTGGGCTGTCCATCTGGGTCCTTCTGAGGTTGAGTGCCAGTTTTTGTAAAGTGGGAAAGGACTGAATCTCCTTCACCAGGTGTTGCTGGTGGATACAGGGCACCACAGATGCCTGTATTTCTCCACAGATGAGATTCCAGCCTAATACCTCAACTCCTTAAGATT
>CAUYQV010058422.1:0-22856 GCA_963574575.1 Galagoides demidoff
AACCCCTGAGGTCGTCGCATTGGGGATGGGCCTTCACGTGTGCATTTTGCGGGGCCCCAAACACTCAGTCTTCGGTGCCTGCCACACAGCAGCTGTCTGCCCTCCATTTCCTCTGGAAACGGCTTCCATACATTCGAGGCCAAACTCTAACTTTCCCCAGATTGGTGCCCCCTCGGTGCTCCCCTGTCAGGAATGTCACTAACTCCCGGATGCTGGAGCCTAAAGCCGGGGCAACCCTGATACCCCAGATGCTTGTCTGTGCCCTTCCCATGGCAGCGCCTTCTCCTCCCTCTCATCCTCTGAGTCTGGCTTGGATGCCACTTCCTCAGGGAGCCCCCATCACTGTATCCAAAGTGAGGCCCCGGGTGATTCTCCGGCCCAGGCCCCAGCTGGGTGTTCCCTTCAAATTGGCACCATATGCCTGCAGTGTCCCTACTCATCTTCCTCCTTAGGGCGTGTCTGCTCCCAGTCGCTCCCAGACAAGCCCTCCAGCCAGGACCTGGGCAGTGACTTCACCGCCAGGTGCAATGGGCACAGGGCCAGGGCCCTCAGTACTTTCAGGGGCCCACACAAATGTTTTAATTTCTTTTAAAATTAGGAGAAAATCTGTGAACCCATAGGTAAAAAAAAAAAATAAGGTCCAGCACAAAAAACACCCCTCTTTCCTAACAAAAGAAAAGAACATTCTACAGAAGGGACTGACGGTGCCAAAGGATTAGACATTCCAATGGATCGAAATGAAAAAGGGGTTTTGTATTGTTTTGTTTCTTGACAGAGACTCACTCTGCTACCCAGCCTAGAGTTCTGTGGCATCATCCCAGCTCATAGCAAACTCAAACTCCCAGGTCAAGTGATCCTCCCACCTTGGCCTCCCATGTAGCTGGGACTACAGGTGGCTGGCATAACACCTGGATAATTTTTTCTAATTTTAGTAGAGACAGGGTTTCACTCTTACTCAGGCTGGTCTTGAACTCCTGAGCTTAAGAGATCCTCCTGCTTCGGCCTCCCAGATGATAGACACGAGCCTGGCCTGAAATGGTAAGGTTTTTGTGTTTTCATGTTTCTCCATCAATTTCTTTATTTCATATTTATTTCTGTAATAATACTACTTAAAAGGGGTGTTATTTTAATGTACATTCATCTTTATGTCAACAGAGTCATAAATATAATTTTAATATTTTTTTTTAAGAGACAGTCTCATTTTGTCACCCTCAGTAGAGTGCTGTAGCCTCACAGCTCACAGCAACCTCCAACTCCTGGGCTTAGGTAATTCTCTTGCCTCAGCCTCCCAAGTAACTGGGACTACAGGTGCCCGCCACAACACCCAGCTATTTTTCTGTTATTGTTGTCGCAGTTTGGCTAGGGCTGGGTTTGAACCTGCCACCCTCAATATATGGGGCTGGTACCCTACTGACTGAGCCACAGGCGTCGCCCAATTTTAACAATTTTTATAGAGGAAGGGGCCCACGAAAGTCACAATGCCTGTCCTCCTGGGACCATGTCTGCTTTGTCCACTGTTGTATCTTCCAGCACCTCCCGGAATGCTTGGCACATAGAAGTTGCTCCACAAATAACTGACGAATAAATGAATCGCCACTATTATTTCTGCTTTTAAAGAATATAGCCTCACGCTCTCTATAGTCAACCAGGGGAGGCAGCAGCCTCCTCCCAGTCAGCTAGGAAACGACAGTCAGCCCTTAACGCCCAGGCCGCCTTCTTAATACCTTCCCCAGCCCCCCTGTATGGCCGCTTCTCACTTGTACCCACATAGAAACACTGTACTGGCTAAAGGAAGTGTCAATTTTCCCAATCAAGCAGAAACACATACATTTTCCCCAAGGCACTCCATCTTTTTTTTTTTTTAATTTTGCTTTGAATAAAAAACACGTGACCTGAAAACATTTTTATCTATCTTCAATTATCCTTTTTTTTTTCTTTTTTGAGAAAAAAGTGTTTCATCCCTTCTCTAAGAGCAGTGCTTTTCTGTCCCCAACGGGATATTCGGCAATGTCTGGGGGCGTTTTTTACTGTCACAACTTGAGGGGGTGCTCTGGCAGCCAGGGGGCGGAGGTCAGGTCTGCCAACAACCCACAGCACCCGGGTTGGTTCCCAGTAGCTAAGAAGATCCAGCCCCAAAGGTTGATAGTGCTGAGGCTGGGAAGCCCTTCTCTGGGAGAGTCTAAACGTTGCTCTTGGATGAGTGACGCGGATCGCATCAGGACCGGGTCTTACTGATCTGTGTCTTGGCACCGCCTTGCACATATCTGTGGAAAGCAGCCTGTTGAGATTTGTGCAACTGTATCTGTGCCCTTGGCTGCTTAGGCTGCTCTAACAAAATACCATAAACAACAGAAGTGTATTTTTTACAGTTTAGAGGCTGGGATGTCCAAGGTCAAGGTGCTAACAGATTTGGGTTCTGGTGAGGTCCTGCCTCACAGCTCATAGGTGTCATCTTCACACTGTGTCTTCACATGGAACAAGGTAACTCTCCGGGGTCTCTTTTATAAGGGAAGTAATCCTTGTAAAAGGGGGGGCTCCACCCTCATGACCTAGTCACCTCCCGAACTCCCCACCTGCTTGTACTATCGCCTTGGGAGTTAGGATTTCAAAATAAGAATTTTGAGAGGACGTGAACATTCAGCCGGTTGTGGTCTGTCCTGAGACTACTATTAAAGGTGTTACCTATGACATCATTCCTCACTCCTTCAAAGGTCCTGCAAGAATTCCTCTCAGACTTCAGTGTCAGAAAAGGCTGAGCTGCCCTGGGTTGGTTTTAACCTTTGTGAGTCTCTAAACAGGCAGATTTCCCTCTTTGCTCTGGCTGGTAGGAAGCTCAGAGTCCCATCTGCAGCCCACCTTTGAAAATGGCGGAGGCCCATCCATCCAGAGAAAACTTGTGTACTACCCTCCTGGTTCACGGTACTATTTGTTCCAGTGTTGTTTTCTCTCTGATCTATTTTTATACTATTGTGTTTATGTAGTTTTGTAAGCTGCCTCCAGTCCTTTTTGGAACCAAGCAGGCCATAAAAAGAACACAAATTTCAGCAGAGCCCTGTGGCCTTGATGCGTACTTTCTAACATGCCAAGTGTCATTTTTAGGGTTGGACTCCTGCCGGGGAAGGCAGCTCCCCTTGGCTCCCCGGCCCTCCCGGGAGCCCCCCCTCTTAGAGATCAACAGCTCAGTAGGTTAGAGCAACAGGTTCTAGAGGCAAAACTGCCAGCATCCATCTGCCTGCAAACGCCCTTCCCTCCCCCAAAATGTTCTTTCCAGTCTCCCATCTGTCTGTTGGCAGGAAGCCACGGGGCCCCAGGAGATTGCGAAGGGGAAGTAGAGAGATAAGCGCTCCCATTTGTATTCCTTATTTTCCTTTCCTGCACCTTAAATCAGGGCCTCCAGGGTCCCAGGAAAAATTATGAGCATGTTAACACTCTAGGTAAGGGGTGTGCCAGGAAGGGCACCTGCCCAGGTGTGTAGGGAGTGGGGCACTTTGGAAGGCTGTCATCGTGCCAGGGTCTAGGTGAGTCAGAAAGAACTGGGGAATGCCACACGTACCTGAAAAGGACCACCCTTCCATCTGGCCCTGAATTCCAGCATTTTCCAGCTACCTCTACCAATATAATACTCCCAGCTCTGCAAGCAGGTTCACCCCTCTCCACCTGTCCCTCACCTGCCAGGCCAAAAAGCCAAAGCCAGCCCAGTGAATTTCATAACCTCTGCACCACTCCACTCAGGGGACTTGGGACAATGGCTTGTCTCTAAAATGAGGGGGAGTAGCCGGGTGTTGTGACGGGCGCCTGTAGTCCCAGCGACTTGGGGCTGAGGCAAGAGAATTGCTTAAGCCCAACAGTTGGAGGTTGCTGTGAGTTGTGATGCCACTCTGCTGAGAGTGACATAGTGAGACTCTGTCCCAAATAAATAAATAAATAAAAATAAAATGAGGGGGAGAAGGGGCCAGACCCTAATCTTTGAGGATCCTAAGAACCCCCTGCTGCCGTCCTATGCTCTCACGACCTCTGTTCCTTTTGTCTACTTTCTTCTGGGAATGTGGTGCAGTGTTGGTGGAGAGGAGGGGATGGTGAGTGTGACTCTGGGGGTGGAGGTGAATGGCATGTGGGCTTCAGAGGTGAGGGGCCCAACCCAGAGCCCTGCTCCTGCCTGGCAAAGGCAGAGGCCAGCCAGAGCAGGGCGGGCCAGCATTTTGGACTTCATGTGTCGGCAGGTGTTGGTGACAGGACCTTAAGCTGCTGAGGCCCCACCTGGCAGCAAGCAGCACACCTGTCCCTTGTGGACACAGCCCCATGTGAGGTGGGCATGTCTCGCCCAGCCAGGTAGCTGCTGACCCTTTGTGCTGTTGGCTCAGCTAGGCCGCTGGCCCGACCTTGTCATTCTGGGTCCCACAGTGTAAATAACCAGGTCGGAGAGCCTAGTGGTTGTGGAGAAGGGCTTTGGAGCCCATGTCTGGGTCCCTGCGCCAGCTCCTCCTTTTAATATCCCTGGGGTGGGGGGTGGCTGGTTCTTTCTTTCACCTCTAGCTGCTTCCCCTGTCAAATAGGGTGCTAGGAATAGTGTGACGGAGTTGCTGTAAGAATTAAATGAAAGCCCAGTACCCCGGAAGTGGCAGTCATAAGCGGTGGGGGATGCAGATGGAGATGCCTTGAGGGCAGCTGGGTCTGGCCTGAGCAGGCAGTGGGGCTGGTGCCAACTCATTATTGGGCCAGAGGACTCTGGGTCCCATCATATTCTGGGAAATATTGGCTGAGATCTGAATTATTAATAAAATTACTAAATTATTACCCAGAAGTAGTTCCTGGCCCCTGCTTTGAGTTTTTGGAGGCAAAAGAGCCCTACAGACACTTTTGAGAAGTGCCCTGCAGGAACCCTGGGTTTCTTGGGTGAACCTGAGACCAAGGGGGAGAGAAGATGGAAGGACCCTCCCCAAACCCGCTCAATTTGTTCCAAAGGAAGGCTCAAGGTAGGACCTTGCTACAAGGAAAGCTTCTTGGTAAAAGTTGAAAACTGAACTGGCACACATAACTTTAAAGATGGTGAAAGTGACGTCACTCAGAGTGGGAAAGTGGCCAAGGCCACCGGGCAGATCAGGGGAGCTCTGTGGCTGGGTGGGCTCTGTCTGCTCGCCGGTGCTCTACCTCCTGGGCCCCTGGAAACCCCTACTGGCAGGTATGACTCTTGAAGCTGAGGGTCAAGCCGGCCCCTGGGTTTTCTTGAATGGCTAGAGCTTCTCTATCAATGGTGGAGAAACAGACCTCAGGGCTTGGGGTGCTGAAGTTCTGTGGATCCTCAAGAGTCCTTGGCTGGGCAGTGTAGGACAGCAGTGCTTCCTTCTGGGGATGCTGTCACCCCACTCATCTGCCTGGGTCTCACCTAGACACTGCTTTTCTTTCCCCAGCCTCTAGAGTAGACTGTAGCCCCCAGGGACCTGTCTCCACATCCCGTCTCTACCCCCTCTTCCCACTCCCTCCCTTGGAGTCACCACAAGGCCCTGGGTGATATTTTAATTATTCCTCTAACAGCTTCCCAGAGACATAATGAGTGGGGAGCCTGAATTTCCTGCAGATGCTCAGGGGAGAGGAGAAGGGTTTTCACCAAGAACTCCAGGGCACTGGGATCCCTGAGATTTCCCCAGCTTTCTGGAAAGCAAGTGAGAGCTTCAGCCAGCAGTGAGCCAACCCTGCCGCCTGGGCCAGTGTTCTCTTCCCAGAGGCGCCCAGAGGGGGATATGGAGGCAGAGGGGTCCCTGGGTCCTCACTCCCTGGTCCTATTTCCCGAGGCACTCAGGAGTGCTGGGGGTTTGAATGATGTTCCCACCCTAACACTAACTCTGTTCTGTGGAGAAGGCAGCCTTGTGGCCCCTCTAAGCACATTTCTTTATCTGGAAGACAGGGATATCCAGACTCTATCTGGCTGAGCCCCAAGGTTGTACCAATGACCTGCTCCATTTAAGTTGATTCTCCAGGCCTGAACAGGGCAGTCCTTTCCCCTCCCCGAGAACCAAGTGCAGAACCTGCCATGCCACCATCCTGGTGGTGACAGCTCCCACACACTTCCATATCTAGGGGCTTGGGAGAACACAGCCTCCTGCATCCTAATCACAACTGGGTGCCCCTGGCCCCGCCCACCCCCATCACTGTGCATGCCCCGCCCTGTAAGGTGAGAAGAGTCCCATTTTACAAAGGAGCATGTTTGAGTGACAAGTGCCAAGGCCTCCAAATGCGGGTAGTTGGGACACCTGAGGCTGAGGAGCACATGAGGGCTTGTCCTTCCCAGAGGCCGCAGAACAGTTCAGGAGGGCAGGGCCCCTTAGACACAGAGAAGCTGCCTCAGGCCCCTGTGGTCTGGCAGGGCCAGCCTCAGGACCCCATCCTGAAATAACCCTTCCCAAAAGCAGACAGAGACGCCAGGCATGCTATAGGGTTTTTTTAATGTTTCCTCACTTTTTAAACAATATCATGAAAAAAACAGAGTTTAGAATCTGGAACTGACCTGGATGGGTTTCAAGGGCAGCTGGTGCGGGTTGTCCCCTCCCCCACCGTGGGAACTGAGCCACTACAAACGGAAGCACCAAGGGGGCACTGAGTTAGGGACTAAGTTAGTGTCTCGGAATCAGGGACTGGCAGAACATCGGAGGCCAGAGCCCTGTGGGGACCCTCCCCGGCTGGACCCTAATCAGTTCCGTCTCTCCCTCTCCTGGATACCGTGGATACAGGGAGGTGGGTCAGCCTGTTTGCAGGACAGAAAAACAGTCAGCAGCAGTCCCTGCACCCCCAAGCTTCTTTTGGCTCAATCCCCTCAGGTAGAATTACAGGATGCAGAGTGAAACTTGAATTTCAGGAAAATGACAAATAATTTTTTTGGTATAAATCTGTTCCAAATTTTGCATGGGGCATATTCATACTAAAAAATGTTCTTTTATTTAAATTTCAATGCAGCATTCTGGGTGGTTTTGTTTTTGCTAAATTTGGCAATCCTACCCTCAGGGACCTGGCCTTGGAAGTGGGGGCGGGGCCCAAGAAAGGAAGGGGAAGTAGCCGGGACCCAGGGTATACAGGGAAGGAGAGGGGAGGGCAGGGCCAGCCAGGAGCAGCTCCCCCCACCCTCATAGGAGTAAAATAGTCTTTTCAAAGAAATCATTCTCCAGGACTTTCTACACTGGCCTTCTGCTGTTAATAGCCATGGGGAGGGAGGAAACCAAACAGACACCCTCCGTATAATTCTAAATAAAGAATAAAGTTGGGAGGTGCTAATGTTGTTGAGCTGGTTTCTTTGCCAAAGGATGTCCCCAGACTTAACTGTTCTGATAGTCACTGTGAATTTCCAGGAGGAGACTTTGTATCAAGGTTTTCTAAAAGGGTTTTGAGTCCCCTTCTGGGGACAGAACTATGAACACCATCCTGACATTACTCTAGAAGGATTTAAACATAATAATAAAGAACAAACCAACCCCTAAGGACTGAGCAGTGAGCGCCCCAGTCCCATTCCTAGTGTCATCCCGGGAGGAGCCCTTCTTGAAAATCCAAGAAGCCTGGGGGCTTCCTTTTTTGTTGTTGTTGTTGTCCTGTTCTCTTCCCCTGGAAGGGGCTGCGTTTAATGTACACATTTGGGGTGTCCCTCACCACCACCCCCAGTCCAGGTCAGCTCCAAGGAGCCCTGGGATTTATGGTGCAGGGGCCGGGCAGTGTGACCACCCCCTTCCTTCTGCTGCACACACTCCATCAGCCATCACCGCTGGTCACAGCAGAAACACCAGTAGGGAAAAGGACAGTCAGGCGTCACCAGCCCTGGAGCCAAGGCTGCCTCTGGGTTGCACATGGCGGGAACTCAGGTTGACATGTGGCATCCATCTGAGGCTAGGGTGCAGAAAAGGGAGGCCCAGGGAGGAAAGCTGACTCCTGCCTCAAGGACACAGGCTCAGAGATGGTAGGATGTGCATGGTGAAGTTCCCTGGGTCCTCTGAGGGCCCTCAGATCTGGCCGTTATCCTTCCTCCCTTATCCACAAGGTCCAGGGTCTGTGGCCTGATGCACAAGGCTCTTGGCTGCCCCTGCACTATAAGGTCAAAGGTCAGAGTGAGTGGGGGCAGGGAGGAGATGCAGCCATCCTCGGATCGGCCCGGGCCTCACACTCGGATCTCCTCCTCTTCCTCCTCCTCATCCATGAAGGAGAATTCCTTGTCTGGCTGCCTGGTGAGAGCGGCCCGAGCCCTGTCTTGGCCGCGGAAGGCAGGGCTGCGTTCCTCCAGGATGCCCGAGGTGTAGCTGGACAGGGAGCTGCTGTCCCGAGTGGTGTGGCTGCCCACACTGCGGGCTGAACCAGGGCTGGGGGCGGCTGCCGCCCACCCCTCATCCTCCAGAGCACGGTAGGGCAAGTCCTGGCCGGCCTTGCCTTCCTGCCTAGCCATGGGAGGGGCGGCCGAGGCAGGAAGGGGAACCTGGGTGACAGAGCCAGGGCCCGTGTCGCCGGGGTAGCAGCCATCCTCCTCTGCAGGGTCCCACTCCTCCTTGTCCATGATGCTGAGCACATCGCCCAGCATGGAGGGCCCCAGGTCGATGTGGAAGGACATGATGGACTCCGCGTGCTTCAGCCCATAGCTGGCCTTGGGCACAACGGGCAGATCCGTCAGGTCCCCAAAGGCCTGCTCATCGAGAAGGGGGTCGGGGGAGTGGGGGCCTGTGGCCCCGTTCCGCCGGGGCATGGCCTCCCGGACACCTGCCTCCTCATCGCCGCCCTCCTCGGCTGCAGCCTTCTTCACGGGGCTGGACGACAGGCTTTTGGGTAGCTTGCTGGAGCCCTTCTCTGCAGCCTCCTTTTCGTTGAGCTGGGGCAGGGACATGGCATTCTTGACGAAGATGGCCGAGTCCCGCAGGGAGCCCAGCATGTCCCTCTGCTCCCGATCCCCTCTTGTCACCGACTGTGACCGCTTGCTGCCCCGGAACTTCCGGGACAGGAGGCTGCGTTTGGAAGATGAGGAGGAGGCCTGTTCGTCCAAGGACGCCCCGTCCAGCTCGCCAGCCTTGCTATTGAGGAAGGAGGTGTCCCCAAAGGCGTCTCCGGCCCGGCCCACATGCATGGTGTGGCGGAAGTCACCCAGCGGGGCGCTGATCATCTCGGCCGTGAGGTCCACGCGGGAACGGCGCTTGGAGTGCACTGAGCTGGACACCAGCTGCTTGAGGATCGGCATCTTGCCAGAGGGGTGAAGAGGAGGGTCCCCCCAGGTAGCAGATGAGTCTGGGTTCAGATCTAAAGTCCAAGTCCAGTGGGTGGAGGGGAAGTCACGAGATCATAGGGCTGCAGGCAGAGGACAGGAAGCAAAGGGTTAACACAGGCTGGACGTATAGCAAAAAAACCCATCTGCCAAGGGGTTGTCATTTAAACCCCAGCTCTCCCACTGAAATGAAATAATGTGACATGAGCCAGCAATCAATTTTATAATCCTGCCTATTTCACCTATACGCTCTCAGAGCAGGAGTCATCTTGCAAACCTGGTTAGCCCTCCTGTTGGCATAGACAGACTTTTCCTGAAACTTGAAAGAGGTTTAATCTTTCTTCTAAGGGACAATGCCTCCCCTACCCCTGCAAACCAGGATGCTGCTACAGCAGACAGCGCCACATCTACAGACAGGTGTACATGGTCATCCCAAGGGCAGTCCAGGGGAAATTGGGTCTGACTTGGCTCCTATGAACAGCCAGCCTGGAGACATGCTGTAAGTTCTTCCAGCTGTCTAACCTCAATCCCTATGGAGTTAAAGGACATCTCAGTCTGAGTCACAGTCCTCAGACAGAGAAAGGAATGGACAACACCAGCCCAGTGAGACAGACACTGCCCAGGTCCTCTGTGTACATGGGTGGCACAGTTCTCCTTCTGAATCAGAATTGGGGTGGGGTTGCTGGGACCCACAGAACCAGCTCCTCAGCCTTTCAGTCCTTGCTGGATGTCCTGTCAATGTGGATCCTACCTGTGACATCTCCACTGCAGCGCCCCAAGCTCTCTGCCGAGGATCTGCCTTTCCTCCTCTCAGGGAGATCAAGACTAATCAAGACTGGGTGGCTCTTTCCCAGCAGCTGTAATCATCAGGGCAGAGGGAGGCACAGGCTGGACTCTAGGTGACTTAAGCTCCTAGGTGATAAACCAGAAATCCAAAGACCAGCAGAAGTGGAGCCCAGAGGCGCTTGGAGGCACCATCTATGCCTCTCCTGACAAGGGCCAAGCTTAAGTTCAGTGTTGGGGCCAAAACAGCCCCTTTTCTCCCCAAAGGGACTTGTCCCAAATGTAGCTGGGCAGAGTGGAGGGAGACAAGTCAGGGCAGACTAGGCCACCAGGTGCCTGCCTCCTAACCTGGTCCTGCCAGCAGAACCCTCCCCAGGGGCACCCTCAGTTCAGACTTTCCCACTGCCCAGACAGTGGGTGCCCACTTGAGGCCACAGCATCCCTCCTGGCCCCTAACATCAGCCTAGCAGTTCTCCCTGTCTCCCCAGCTGTCTCTCTCCAGTCCACCCTTCATCTCTTAGCTAGAACAAGATCCATCCACAGAGGATGCCCACCCAGGGAAGGCCCTTGACCAGTGACCAGGCCCTGCCTTTCTCCCCAACATGCCTCTTGCCCCTCCTGTCCCTCTGTGCTCAGCTCTAGCTCCTAAGCTTCTGCGAGGGACACGCCCAACATCCTTCAGCTCTCAAGAAACCTTCCTCAGCCAGGGCAGTCCTCCTGGCCACCTGCCCTCTCATGGCACTCTGGATGTCCCCGCTCCCTGCTGGCTGGACTGTAATTTTCCCACTGGAGTGTGCGCTTCCAGAGCATTCTGACAGGTCTGCTCACCGATGAATCTGGTCCAGCGGGGCATCCCTCACCATCTCCCCTTCTCTCCTCATCTTGGCCAACAGCTCAGCTCCGGGGTTCCCTGCCTGACTACTCTGAGTCCTGTCATCCATCCCCCACGTTCTCACTCTCCTGCTAAGCTGCTGCTACCTAGTCTGATGGCTTCCCCCACCAGCAAGTGACCCCCTCCCGATGCCCGGGGAAGGCATATTGCTTATCATTCAGCCAACAAACTTCCCTGGGGCAGGCAAGGGAGCCAGGCGCCAGGGTGAACCTCCCACACAGAACAGGGCAAAGACTCTCCTGGCAGGACCCAAGCTAAACCTCTATAATCAGTCATCAGTCAGCACTCCCTCCTCCCCACCAAGCCCTTAGGAAAGTCACCTTCCCCTAACCCTAACCAGATTGTCCCTGGGGTACCCCTCCTGTCCTACCCCCATTCTCTACACAATTAGACATTGGATAGCTAGACCAGGAGTGGACACTTTTTGCCAAGGGCCCGAGTGAATATTCTTAGCTTAGTGGCTGTAGGAGCTTTGTCATAGCTACTTGGCCTTCTTTGCATCAAAGTAGCCATAGGCAACTTGTCAAAAAGTAGATGTGGCTGTGCTCCAATAAAGCTTTATTTATAGAGAGCTTCTTGGTTGATGAGCACACCGAGGTGCTGGGAGGATGGGGCACGCTGCCTCCACCCTATACCTTGCTCCCTTGACTGTTCCTGAGCCATATCCTTTATAATAAACAGTAAAAGTAAACAAAACAAAATAAGCCACCCCCCACCTTTATTACAAAAACAAATGATAGGCCAGATTTGGGCTATAGTTTGTGGATCCCTGAATATGGTATGTGACCTTCTGGGCCAGCCCTGGACCTCCAGGTCAAACTTTGGGGAAAACTCTCTAGGGCTAAGAGAAAAGTAGAGTCTGTCTCCACGGTCACATTGGGAACCAAAGGAAAATAAGCACGATTTCAAATGAACTCTCAGTCTCAGGCACCTGCTGCTGCCAGTGCAGGCAGTGAGGGGACTGGGAGGGCCTTGTCTTCCACCTGCCTGCAACACAGCCCCTGGCTCCATGCAGAGAATCCTAAAATCGCAGAGCTAGTGAGGACATCAGTGAGGGTCCTTCACTGTATGGATGAGAAATAGATCCCTTGGCGCAAAGTGGCTTACCCAGATTTAGACCCCGAAGGACAGAGCTGGGTGAGAGGCCCGATCTCCTGGCCGGGTGCTCTTTCCACCCCACTCCAGGCCCTTCTCTGACTCTCTGGTGGTCTTACCGCCAACTAGTGTCCCCCCACGGGTGCTCCTACCCATGACTGGCTGGGCAATCTAGGAAAGGGGGATCTGGTGGCTCCTTGTACAATCCTAGAGCAGGCGCTGACACTGTTGGTACTTTGGGCTGCATGGTTTTTTCTGGGGAGGGGGGTTGTCCTGTGCACCACAGGGGGTTCAGCAGCATCCTTAGCCTCTGCCTACCAGGTGACAGCAGCACCTGCCCCACCGCCATGACAACCAGAATTGTCTCAAGAAACTTTCCAATGTTCCCTGGGAGGCAAAACTGCCCCATGCTGAGAACCACTGACCCATGGTGAGAACAGAGCAGGTGCGACTTGCCAGGTGAGACAACAGCAAAAAGGGAGGTGGGGAGGAGGCAAGAGGCATTGGAATTGGGAGGGAACACACAACAGGGACCTCCAGAGTTGTGTGAGGGTTTCAGCGTAACGGCAGGAATGCCCAGGCGGAGAAGCACGTCACCCTCTGTGGTTTCCTGATCTTAAGTGCTTATTAGAAAGAAGAGAAAGGAAACCACAGGCCCTGCTGTCCGTGCTGCACGTCACTGTGGCCACCAGAAGGACCAGGTATCCTGGCATGGGTCCTCCCTGCCCCCCAGCACATCCTCCTTCCCCTCCAAGCACATCCTTGTGGGTCAGGGGAGACAGCGAGGAACTTAAAATCTACACGTGGTGCTGCCACATTCACGCACGCCTACCCTAGGCCAGAAACCCCAGGGTCTCCCCACAGCCCCACACCACAGAAGGGCAGGCCCCAGTCTGCCCAGTGCTGTCTGCTTCCTGTGGTCACACTCCGGGGGGACGGTGGGGCAGCTGGCTTGTGAAAAGCCACCTTCAACATCCAGCAGGGAAGGGTCTGAGACAGCTGGGGCCTCAATATCATTACCTGTTTGGGTCACCACCCCAGCCAGGAGGTGGTGAGGTCCCAGCACTCAGAATACACAGGCCAAGCAGCAGGCTGGAGGGCCAGCGAGGGCTCACCCAATGGGCTGTGTTAAGTCCTTGGTTTCACTGGCCTGTGTGACATCACGTCACCTGGAGCTTCCAACAGAGAACATGGAATTTCAAGATAAGCAAGCGAGGACAGCCCTTGCTCCAGCCTGAGGCTGGGACCACTCCCGGGGGTGGAGGGTAGCAGTTTGGGAGGCTACAGTGCCCACCCCAGAAGGGGACGGTGCCATAGGGAGCTATGGCTTTGGGAGGCATGTTGCTGGGCACCATGACTCAGCTGTGGGGAAGTGGCCGAAACAAGCTGCCCAACAACGGGCAGCCACTCCCCCACAGCCTGCCCTGGGAGGGACACCCGCTCCCCACCCCGGAAGCCACATCTCACTTTCCCAGCAGGGCAGAAAAACAGCTCACAGCTCTCTCTGGAGCCTTGGGAGGACCAGATTCCTCTACCCTCAGCCCGCTGACCACAGATCCTGCCCTGAAGGCAGAAGTGGTGAGCCCTCCCCAGAAGGCCAGTCCCTGGCTGGGTCTACTCCTACCAGGCCCATAGCTCAGCCCCAGTCTTGGGACTAAATTGGAAAAGCTTGCCTGGATCCCTCGCCCCCCTTCCTGGCAGGATGCACAAAGAGCACGGCCCTCCCAGGTCAGCCAGCTCTGAGCCTGAGACAGAAGGGCAGGCTGGACCAACACACCCTGTTCTAAGTGTCCAGGCAGGGGCCAGGCCCGAGCTCCCCTAGTGCAGCCAGGCTGGCCTCTCTCTCTGCACCTGCCCCATGGCTAACCCTGGTATACATAGCATACAACCCTCAATGCCCACTGCCACTGCCACTTCCACTGGGCAGTATGCCCTCCATCAGCCTGGCTGGGCTGTTCTGACCATCCACATGACACTGGGTCTAGGCAATGTGGCTGGAGAGAAGAGGCCTTTTGGCACATAACAACTTTAGTCATGACTTGGACTGGCTACAGGAGGCTTTGTTCATTTGCTCATCATTCATTCATTCTTTCAATGACTTTCTGCAGACCCACCATTACAGACTCCTCTAGGCCCTGGAGATAAGGCAGTGAAAATAACACATTGTGTTATTACGTGTAGTGTGAGCATGCATGGGTGGGGGATGGAGGTGTGAACCTCTAAGTAAAACAGCATCTGGTATTACTGTGAGGAGGGGAAGGGAAATGGGGTGATGCCAGCAGGTGTGTGTATGGGGGAGGAGGGTCTGGGGAAGGCCCTCACAGTGAGCTGAGCCAAAGGATGAGAAGGAACCACCTGTCAAAGGCAGTCCAGGTGGAGGGAGCGGCTCATGCAAAGACCCCGAGGTAGGAACAAGCTTACGTTTGAGGAACAGAATGAAATGTGCATGGCCAGGGGCCAGATCACACAGAGCTCTTCTGGTAGGACTAGGTAAAGAGTCTGGATGTCACCGTGTGTGCATGAGGAAACTGATGGCCACCTGTGAGCAAGCAAAATCTAATCTGTGCCATTGGATAGCACAGAGGGCAGGGAGCAGGAACTCAGTCAGGAGGCTGTGGTGAGAGTTTAGGTCAGAAAGGAGTGAGACCAGGGTGCAGTTGTGGCCAAGGAGGACAGAGGGGGACACATCAGGGTGCATCTTGGATACAGAAGCCCTAGGAGTTGCTGAGGGGCCAGAGTTGCCGCTCCCAGCCCCAGGCAACCTTTTCCTTGTCCACCTGGCAGGCGAGGGACCTTTTCTCATGGGGAGGGGCTGACATCCTACCCCTAAGGCAGAACCTAACTCTGCCAAAGCAGGGAGGCATCCTGCCGTACACGTCTGAGGCTGTGCGGGGGAACTCAATGGGCCACTAATCACTGAGATCTGAGGGACCCTGGCTTTTGTCACTGAAGAAAGATCTGAGGCTTTCTGGAATGCTCCCTAGCCTTGATGGGAAGGCACAGGGAAGGTAGAAGAATGTTCTACTCAAACAGCAGAATAGGGCTGAGGGCAGCTACGTGAATGGGAGAGAAGTGTGGCTGCTTCATACAGGTTGTTACACATACCTGGAGGAATTGCAACAGGGACTGTGCCGTGATTTCTGGCTAACTGTAGTACTACTGGGAGTCTTTTAGCTCCTTCACATCCCCTGCCAGGAAGGCCTCATACAGAAAGTGTGACGTCTGCATAAGTGTGAGGTTAAGGCTCACTGTCTTAAAATATTCTGAGTCGAGTAACCACAACTAATAATAATTGTTTTTAAATGTTCCTCAAGATGGGAACATCAAACATCACTATTATGATGCCTGTACCATTTACATGTCTGTATTAAATGTCTCCTTAAAATACCTGGGTGTGGTGGGATCATACTCCCAGAGATGGAAAGACCAAATTAAGAGCCTTACCCTAGGTCATGGATTGAAGCCAGCACTTAATTCCCACTTCGGGGCTCCATTAACCAAAATAGCAATGCAAGATCAAAAGTGTGGGGGCACTGCATGAAAATACTGAGCATATAATTTACACGTGGGTATGTGTATGCAAATGTATTCTTTCAGGTTATATATGTGTCAATCTGTGCATTCATTTTTAGCTTTCCTAGTTAAAAAGAAAAAACAACCAAAGGCTTGGCGCTTGTAGCTCAAGCGGCTAAGGCATCAGCCACATATACCAGAACCGGTGGGTTCAAATCCAGCCTGGGCCTGCCAAAGGAGGACAACTACAACCAAAAAATAGCCGGGCATTGTGGCAGGCGCTTGTGATCCCAGCTACATGGGAGGCTGAAGCAAGAGAATCACTTAAGCCCAGAAGTTAGAGTTGCTGTGAGCTGTGATGACACAGCACTCTACTCAGGGCGACAGCTTGAGGCTGTCTCAAAAAAAAAAAAAAAATCACCAACAATAAAAAGCACTACGAGTATTAGTTCTGGGGTGTCCTTACCACATGTCAGTGGATTTTTTGACATATCCCTGAGGGTACTAAGCTATAGCACCCACAATGTCACATGATACCCACCGAGACTGAGAGATGGACACCCAGGAGATAATCTAACCCAGTGGCCTGGATGGGGCTGTTAGGCAAGGAGAAGTGGCCTGCCAGGGGTCACAGAGTTCAACAGTGGCCCAGGTGGTACTGGGGCCCAAGGGCCTTGCCTCTCGATCTAAAGAAGACATCTGACTTACTGCCAGGCACCAGGTGAGACCTTCTGGTGTTTGTTGCAACCTTGTCCAGATTGAAAGTTGAAAAGAGCTTCCTTCTCACCCAGCAACTGGCATTAGATGCCACCAGGCAGGGAGAAAGTTATAAAACCCTGACCCAAGAGCTGCTCTTAGTCAAAGTGATCCCAGGATGGGGTGGTCTTGGGGCACCTGCAATGAAGGTGAAGTGTCTTCAGATAATGGCTTTAAAACAAGTATGATTCAGGCTCAGGGCCTGTAGCACAGTGGTTACGGCACCAGCCACATATACCAAGGCTGGCGGGTTCGAACCCAGCCTGGGCCAGCTAAACAATGACAACTGCAACAAAAAGTAGCCAGGCATTGTGGCAGGTACCTGTAGTCCCAGCTACTTGGGAGGCTGAGGCAGGAGAATTGCTTAAGCCCAAGAGTTGGACATTGCTGTGAACTGTGACGCCACAGCGCTCTACCCAGGGCAACGTAGTGAGACTGTCTCTAATCACACAAACAAAAAACACTAGTGTGATTCAGTAACCTCCACATGAAGAAACTCAGCCCTATTAGAACTATTTCAGAGGAAGGAAAAAGTCACACAGATATTTGGTGAAACCTTACTTACAATAGCAAAAGACTCGAAACAACCTCCCGTCCAATGGTAAAGGACGGTCTAGGAAAGCTGGGAGCCATTAACTCAGCGCAGTCACCAAAGACGGGAATGAAGCCCACGCAACCACGTGGAATGCTGTTTACCAAATGGCAGTGAGTTGGAAGGGCACGGAGAGGGCAGAACCATACAGTTGCTCACACACAGCGGTTCGTGAATAAAGATGCAAAGGGCATGCAGAGAAAGAAAGTTTTGTTTGCCCAGAGAGGAAAACAGGCTGCTTCTTAAAAAAAGTTGCCTTTAATGTGGTAATGCACTTTTAATTAAAAAAAAAAAATCCCAAAGCATCAAAGGTTGAAGGAAAGGTATTAATTTCCAAGCTAGCTAGTTCTCGGGACTGAGCAACTGAAAGCCCAGCACAAGGCCCCAACCAGGGGTGTCTAACCGTACCCCCACCGCCCCCGTTGCTCGTGTCTGAACATTGACTTAAGTCTGTTTTCGTTCTCCTCCTCCTCCCAAGTCCCCCCAGAGCAGGACGTGTTCGGTAGGTCTACATTTTACTCTAAGTTGTCTGTAACAACCTGATGCCCGAGGAAATGGGGAGGTAAGAACCCTCACCTCCAAAAATAAATAAATAAAAAAGAACTCACTCCCCAGCAGCTGCTTCCTGACGCCGGAGCCGCCTCCACTGAGCAGATGAGAGACAACAGTCACTCCCACCCCACCGGAGACTGGCCTCTTTCCAGTGACACTGATGCTCTGAGCTGAAGGCCAGCCTCCCACGGGACAGTGGGATCCGAGGAGACACATCCTGGGCAGGTGCAGGTTTTGCTTCTGCTCCACCTGTGGCCCCAGCTCGGTGAGACTGATCAGTGTGAGGGAGCAGGGGAAAGGCAGAGAGGGCGGGGGAGGATGGCACCAGCCACCAGCCAACCCCCAGACTGTGTGCAGAATTAGCACTGCTACTCAGTTCCCACTCACTGGATGTCTGCCACAGGCCAGATGTTGTGCTTGGGACAACGTAAACTTGTGTCCTTGAACCTCAAAGCAACCCTAAAAGGAAGGTCCCATGATTCCCCCCCTTTTAATCTGCAATTCTTGTCTGTAAGGCCCCCAATTCCAAGCAAAGAAAACTGAGGCTCTGATGGAGTGGATTCTTCTCCACATCCTCACAGTGTCCAAACGTTTGGGTATTTGAGCCCACTGTGGGCAGACCTTGGAACTTGAGTTTCCCCTACCAGGAGGTGCTCCAGGCCCACGCAAATGGAGAGATAGGCTAGGAGGGGCCGGAGGATCCATTTATCTAAGACCTCTTGGAACTGAGACTCAGGGTATCGCCCCCACATCAGAGATCTGCCCCCAGGGATGGCTGTATGTGAAGCCTCCTTAAAAGAGAGTCCTCTCAATGAGGCCCCTGTTCCCACTTCTGCCGCTGGGATCCTCCCAACATTCTGATTCCCTGGGAGGTATGGGGGTGGGGGAGACAGATCACTCTAATGCAGAAGCCAGGGCTCCTCCGGCCGGCCGTAATTGGGAGTAGACAGCACAGAGCCCTGCTTCAGACCTTTTTATGCCTGCTCTGCACCAATCTTATCTTGCCTTCTTTGGTCGTTTCAGCTCCTGACAGGGAAGACTAGAACCCCGACCCAACACTGCTTGGAAACCTCCAGGCTGGGTGCCCTAAGTGCACTCCACCCTCACTGCCTGGTGGCCCACGCAGCTCGGGCTTGTAGACTCAAAGGTGCCACTGTCCAGCTACAGTGGAGCGGGTTCCATTTCCTAGAGAGAAGCGTCTTCTGCTTTCGTGGCCCCACCCTGGGAGGAAGAGACAGAGGCAAGGTCCCAGATTTCCCTACATGTTCCCCACAGCTGCAAGCAGGGAGGCTGATGAGTCAACCACAGCCCGGCTCACAGGGTGAAATGGACGAGGAAGAAAGTACCGCCCGTGCCAGAGCTTCTCCGCTCCTTCCACTTTCCAATGCCTCCCTATGACTTATTCAGTGACTTACACGGGCACTGGCAGCCACTCGCCTCACGTGGCCACCGAGCACTTGAAATGTAGTCAGTCCTAATGCAGAAGTGCCTGAGTGTAAAACACACACTGCATTTCAGAGACTCAGTATGGAAAAGAATGTATTTTTAATACACTAATGAGATTAATTAACCTCATTACTATTTTTATGTTTTATACTGATATTAGTGTGTTAATATACTTTATTTTGAATATAGCGGGCTAAATAAAATGCTTGATGCATTTATTTCCTTTTATTTTTTAAAATGTAGCTGTTAAAAATGTCAGTTACACCCCATCTCTACTAAAATAGGTGCCCATAGTCCCAGCTACTCAGGAGGCTAAGGCAAGAGGATCACTTCAGCCCAAGAGCTTGAAGTTGCTGTGAGCTGTGACACTACGGCATTGTACCCAGGGCAATGGACTGAGACTTTGGTCTTGGAAACAAACAAAAAAGTCAATTATGTACAGGACTTGCGTGAGACCTCTATCAACACTGATTTAAACATTTCCTCTTATTATGCTATCAGCACTTTCGATTATCAATGGGGGAATAAAGTCAACCATTCACATTTGGGCCACAATATTTACATGTTAACAAATTATGCTACGTTATTTTAAATTGAGTCCTAATATTTCACATCCACTTATCCACCCATAAATGGTACATTATTTTAGTCTTCGCTTGAAACTCTACAACTATCCTTTCAGTGAAATAGACCCCTATCTTTAACTATTTCCGGCGGATACATTCTTATCAATGAGTAAAATTACTTTCTTATTGTTAATTTGTTCTTTAGAGGTTATGCCAAGTTATAGTCCTATACTGGGGGACAATATCCCACCAGTACAGGATACTGCCCCACACCAAGGGCTACATTTTCTTTTAATGAACTTGAAAACAACACACACTCTCCCCCACCACCTTGAAACTTACAATTTGCATCCCTTTTGATTACTAATGGGTGTAGTTTTTAAAAATGTGTTATTGGTAGCTGTATCCTTTCTCTTGTCAATTGCTTTCTGAACCCTTTTATCCATTTTCCTATCTGAGGGGTTGAGAGGCAAAGGCTTCGTCTTTTCGAGTGGATTTGAGGGACTCCCTTAAATGTCAAAGCTGTTTACATCTTTTGACAGTCTTATTTTGCAAATATTTCTGTAAATTTATCATATGCTTGTTTACATTATGGTGATTTTATTGTCTGCTTTCCCATGGAGTGCTTGTTAATTCATCTAATCTGTTTATGGTTTCTGGCTTTTATATCATGAAGCAAAGACCTTCCCGACCCCTAGGTTGGGGGGCAGGAAATAAAGCAGGAGAAAGTAACAGCAAACCAGAGATGTCTGTGACTTATAAAATTGGGGATCACTTAAAACAGTCATCTTAGTTACTGATTCTTTATAAAATTTTATTTTAAAATGTGAACAAAGTGTCAAATGCTACCTTTATTATATATTGAATTCTTTATGATAGCACCCAGTCATGGGCCTATTTCCAGACTTCCTTTTCTGTTCATTGATTTTTTATTTTTTTTTGAGACAGAGTCTCACTATCTCGCCCTCAGTAGAGTGCTGTGGCGTCACAACTCATAGCAACCTCAAACTCTTGGGTTCAAGTGATTCTCTTCTCAGCCTCCCAAGTAGCTTAGACTACAAGCACCAGCCACAATGCCCAGCTATTTTGTTTATTTTATTTATTTATTTATTTTTTTACCAGCTATTTTTTTTGGCTGCAGTTGTCATTGTTGTTTTAGCTGGCCCGGGCTGGGTTAGAACCCACCAGCCTCAGTGTATGTGCCCAGCACCCTACCCACTGAGCTATGGGCGCCGCCATTGATTTCTGTTAATTTCTAAAGCAAGCCTATCCTGTCACTATGTATAATATATTTTGAGTACCTGGTAGGATAATACCCTTATCTTAACTTTTTTTCCTAAAATGTTCTTGGGCTTTTCTAATCAACTTAGTCTTCCGGATGGACTTTAAAACACTTTATTAAAGTTCCAAAAGAAATCCTGATGGATTACATTGAAATTGAAAGAAACTAAAAAATTACTCCAAGAAAAATTGACTATCATAATATTAAATCTTTTTATCCATGTATTCAAGTCTTACATTCTCCATGAAATTTTGTGGTTTTTCTTTCTAAGTCTTACCCATATCTTGTCATGTTTATTCTGGGTTATTTTACGGCCTCTTGTCATTGCAAATGCATTTTGCACACTTCTATTTACATTTACACACATTTTCTGACTAGCTATAGCTGGGAAAGTTACCATATCCCTCTAATGTATTGAACGGCCATCTTACTAAAACTTACACCGCCTTGCGTGCTCTAATCAAAGATTGAATCTTTGGGGCTTTGCAAACAGACAAGCCCGTCAGCAGTAACTAATAATAATTTGGGGCTGGGAGTAAGTGGAGCGCAGCTGTAATCCCAGCATATGGGAGGCTAAAATGGAAGGACTGCTTGAGCCCAGGAGTTCAAGATCAGCCTGAGCAACTTAGAGAAACCCTGTCTTGAAAAAAAAAGAAAAAGAAAAAGGAAAAAAACATTAGATGAGCATGGTGGCATGGGCCTGGAGTCCTGGTACTTTGGGAGGCCAAGGCAGGAAGATCATGTGAGCCCAGGGGTTCAAGGCTGTGGTGAACTGGGATCATGCCACTGTACTCCAGCCTGTGCAACAGAGCAAGGTCCTACCACAAAGAAAGAAAGAAAAACTGCTTCCTTCATTCCTTATTATTATCTTGTTACATTTGCTACAATTGCCAGTATAATGTTGAACAATACTACTAACAAGAAATGTCTCTGTTCCTGGCATTTACAGTGATATTTTATACCTCAGTCATCTGTTCCAGGAGCCACTAGCCACATAAGGCTACTGGAGGCTTAAAATGTGACCAATATGGCTAAGAAACTGTATGTTAAATTTCATTTAATTTTAACTATTTTAGCCTTAAAAATTGACGTTGGATTCAGTTATTGGAAAAGTACGTTTCAAACAACTTGAATACATTAATCTACTTTTCAACTGTCAATTTTATGCATTCCAAATGCTGATCTAGTATTTATGAAATTTAGCATCTAAGCTGAAATGAGCTACAGGTGTAAAATACGCACGGATCTGGACATCTTCATAAGAAAAGCATAAAATATAAAAACCTAGACAAATAGAAAGAGACAAAATGAAAAACAAGAAAGAAAATGTAATCAAAAAAGAAAAAACTCATAATAAAACAAAAAAGCAGGAAAAAACGAAATAATGGAAATAATATTTTGAAGTACTAGGTTAAAGTACAGTATATTAATTTCCTCTTTCTTCAGTTTTTAGAATGTGACGAGCATTATATTCCTACTGACAGCACTGTCCAAGTGTTATGCTGCTCACCATGGTGATTGGAATATCATACAGATATTCTCCATCATCTTAAGGAATTCATAATTCTTACATTTTATAGGAAAATAATGCCAATAACTCAGCCAGGCTGAGCTATGGAAAAATACATCATGGCTTGGATACTTTACCCTTTAGTTCCTGGAAAATACATGAGGAGTCCAGTCCAGTTGAAGCAGTGCCTTGTAATCAAGAGCATTCTGGAATAATGCCTTCCAGTGTGGCTCTTGACCAATACTGAGGAACCTACTCTGGGAAGTGCTATCCCAGACCTCACCCAGCCTCAGGGGATGGGCCCTCCCTGGACCAGCAGTAACAATTCCTGGGCCATAGGTTGTAGAGAAGTCTGAGAAAGAACGTAGGGTCTATAGTACCGGGCATTGTGCTGGATGCTTTCTTTTGATTAAACTGCTTTTAAGAAAAGTCTGGCTCGGCGCCTGTGGCTCAATCGGCTAAGGCGCCAGCCATGTACACCTAAGGTGGCAGGTTCGAATCCCCAGTCCGGGCCCGCCAAACAACAATGATGGCTGCAACCAAAAAATGGCCGGGCGTTGTGGTGGGCACCTGTGGTCCCAGCTACTTGGGAGGCTGAGGCAGGAGACTCGCTTGAGCCCAGGAGTTGGAGGTTGCTATGAGCTGTGAT
>CAUYQV010058423.1:0-11329 GCA_963574575.1 Galagoides demidoff
TTATCTCTACCATTGTAACAAAAAAATGACCCACTAAATGCACTAATAAGTATTAGTGTTTTATTTATGGAAGAGAAAAAAGCAGTTATAACTTAGCAATGATTAATGACTTATTAAACTTAAATTTCATTATTTTGTATAGGATAAATTATAATAGTAACCACATTGATGGCATACTTGCCAAAATGAATGAATTTGATAACATATAAACAGCTGAGTACTTATTGGTTTTCCAATACAAGTTGAATGTGCTATTATCTTACCATTAAATACTTTTGATGAAAAAGTCTTTTTCGATAATTTGCTTTGTTAGCTTATAGCTGAAAATAGTAGTACTTTGTATTTAAATTTCATTGCTTCTTATTTCAGCTGGTCCTGAAACTTTGTAATTTTCTATAACAGACTCCTAAAACAGAATCCTAAAAACAAACTTATGTTCAGGCTGGTCAGGTAAATACTCTCCAACAACAGCCTCTGCATATAAACAGAAGTCTTCGCAATGTTTTGGGTTATATAACCGTACTCTACACCTCCTCTTGGGGATATGTGAGAGTGCCGGAAAGGTTTACAGAGGGAATTCTGTTGGCGCATTTCAATTGATATCAGTGTGAGCATAACTCAGTGTAAGAGGCACCATTATGAGAATGATTTCTCAGAGTAGAAGAAATGCTTTCTCTTGCTTTATAAAAATGATGATTTTAAAGTTTCTTTATTTCTAAAGAATGCAGAGTGCATAGTAGGGACCATCTGGGTAGTTAAGATTGTGGGATCTTTGGCAAATTACCCATACTTAAAATTATGGGCAAGGCGGTTTGGTACCACATAAATCTGGGTTGAAATGTCAATCCCTTTCAACTTATACTCCTACATGCATTGGACATATTACCACTCCTAAACCTCCTTTATCATCTCTGGATTGAAGGATCAGACCTTCCTTCAGGATTATCATGAGAAGCTGTTGTAAAATGAGAGACGAAGTACTTAGGAGTGGGTCAGGCACATGCTAGATATCCAACTTCACAGAGTTGCTGTGAGGATCACATAATATAAGCCAAATGAAAATGTTTTGAAAACACTAAAGCACTGTACAAATGCATCACTGTTTTAATGAACACTGAGATGGCAGCTGATTACCCTTCTTGAAAATCATCTTTATTCAAAATGTAATATATGAAATGTATAATTATCTTTACTTAATTATTCAGAAATAAACACAATATTTTAGTTTCTTTCAAGACTCCCGATGAATCAGGAATTTTTTTTCTTCTCATATGTTTTTCAGTAATAGTTTATTATCATTTTAACCATCAATATTTATCAAATTTCTATTAGTAAATTGCATACCGTTAATTCTATCATAGGGATCCAGACAATAAGGGTGTATCCAGGGGATGTATTTTACTTGGGAAATGAGTAAGGAAGCAGAAAACCATTCTAAAGGCAAACAAACATAAGGTTGGAAATGAGATGGAGAACCACAGAGGAAAGCGTAATCTCAAGTCAGGCAATAGGGAAGGCTTCAAGGAAACTGCTGAATTTGAGCTAAGTCTTGCAATAAAAATCACATGTCATTCTTGGGTGGCACCTGTGTCTCAAAGGAGTAGGGTGCCGGCTCCATATGCTGGAGGTGGTGGGTTCAAACCCAGCCCTGGCCAAAAACTGCAAAAAAAAAAAAAAAAGAAAAGAAAAGAAAAAAGAAAAAAATATCACATGCCATTCTGCATAGGAAATATTGGGGGAATGCCAGGCTGTGTTCTCAGCCTGAGCAATAGCATGGAGATTTGAGTGTGGGGTCTGCTTGGCCCAGGCAAGAACTCGGATAGGGTTGGAGAGTACCATTTATGAAAGGTATAATGACACTGGGAGGCCCAATCATCACTGGCCTGGAATTTGCCATTCTTCCTTGGACTTGGCACTTATGAATGGTTAGCCTCTGCCCAAGACACTTCGGGATCAGCTCTCCTTGTTTCCAGAATGTTCCATGACTATAGTACAGGTCTATGGAAATTCTTCTGTGAAAACTGGTCATGAATCTGTCCATTCCCACTTCATCACATCTGCAACTACTGTGGGCTCCTTACACTCTATCCTAAAGACTCCCAGGAAGTCTTTAGTCAGTATGGAAGGTACACAAATGTCGTGAGAGGTCCTTCTCAAGCAAAGGACAGATCTAATGCCCTGGGATGAGCCAATGGCCTTCAGTAGTAGGACTTGTGGCCAGTACTTGAAGTAAAGACAAGTGTGGAAAGGAAAGCAGACCTCAAAATAAACTAGGTGCTCTAGTTTATATCAAAACTAGACTCTGCCATTCTTATTATTTCTCTCTCTTGAGAATGAATAATTAAATTAGCAACAAGCTGGCAAATTGTGTTATACAGAGGTAAAAACACAAAAGAGCTTCTAGGGTTAGAGTCCTAGAACCAGAAAATGTGGAGTCAGTAGAATTTATAACAGAGATGAAGAACACACAGGAAAGAAGAGGCACCCTCTGCTGACTTTCATCGCTCCCTATGAGCCACACTTTACAGAATTTCTGTAACTTCTATAACACTTTTTTTGCATAATGTCATGTTGAATATACATGCATGGGTCATATATTTAGTGAAGTATTTAAAATCTTTCTTTAAAAGTATTTAAAATTTATTTTAAAGTATTTAAAATCTGTGTGTGTAAATCCCTCATCTTTTTTTCCCCTAAGTACATCATTATATATATAATAGAAAATATTACTTTAAAAATAATTAAATCATGATGCATATACTTGCTGAAGAAGTATACATCATGTAATGACAATACTGAAGCCAAGGTAAGAACAAACACAGATAAATGTTATTGATAAATTATGATATATGAAAACAAAACAGAAATTGATATTTGCATGATAATTACCTTACCCAGATGAAAACATGAAGAACAATGGTAAATAGAAGCATAGAGAAATAAATGTCGATATGTTATTTGATGGGAGATAGCAAAATTCTTTATTTCCATTTTTATTTTGTAAGCCTATTTTTGTAATCAACATTCGAAACTTGATCCTTATTTCAAATGCAGTGAAGATTTCTGAACTTGATAAAGAAAGTCTGAAATACTGTATAATATTTTTAATCAGATGAGAAAGGCTCACCTTCACTTCTAATTCATTTCACTTTTACCTGAACATAAATCTGCTTATATATTTGCAACAAAATAAATTCACTAAGACAGTAGGGACAGCTATATAGTTCCTGCTGGCTGGGGATGGGTCCCCCAGGGAAATATTTTAGACAGAGGGCTTATATTGTTTGTGTTAAAATGTAAAGTGTAGTATTTTATACATTTCAAACATTTCAGTGGAAATCTATGGCCTACTATTAAAATGCTGATGTATGTCATGAAGCATTGAAAAAAGAAAAGAGATTGTATTTTATCTAGGTCAGGGCAGAAGAAAGAACACTATGTATACCCTTTAGTCTGTGAAGTGGTGATCACCAGGCATTAAAGTTTTTAAAATTATGGATTTTTTTTTCCTTTTTAAGCAAAGTCATGTGGTGTAACAGGGAAAAATGAAGGTGCAGAGAGTACAAGGGGAAAGATATTATCCCAATAACGAAAGTCAGAAAGAATACGGCTGGGGTGGTGGTGGGGGTGGGGGTGGGGTGGGTAGGAGGGGTAGGGGCTGGAAAAAAACCACAGGGAAGAACCCGTGGTGATATAATGTTACATTATAGAGTAAAAAGTGAGGATAAATAGGAAGTCTGGACCCAAGAGCAATGGGAGTCCCTATGAGGAGCAGACACTGCCAATGGAGAGATTGCGAACCATGCCCATTTACACACCAGCCACTGTGCCACATGTTTCTCCCATGTGAGCTGTGTGACTCGGCACCTGCCTCCAACCCCCAAAAACAACAGAAAGGTGGGATTGTCTAACAGCAGATGTGTGATTAATATGATCATTCCTTTGAAATATTTCCCTTTTATATTGTTGATGCGCCCTAGAACGGAAGGGAAATGGTCCCTCAGATTTATACTGTGTTTCACAGACACCCATAACTCCTTACTTGCCGTGAGTAAATTTACTCTGACTGCCTTGGGGTTAAAGAGAGAGCAAGGTCTCTTTGAACACCTTTTGGAAACGGTTACCAAGTCCTGCGCTAGGGGAAGGGTAGACAAAGAAGAATTAAAAGTCATTGTTTGGTTTTAGAAATTCAGAAGTAGTTTCTGGAATGATGTAATCAAGTGTTGAAACTTGGCCCTGGTGCTACTACTAAATCTTCTAAATCTAAATCTGCTGCTGCTACTGTTGCTTCTGTCCTTGGGTTGAACTTGAATTTGGAGCTGGGTCTCAATGAGCCACCCATACCCACAGTGATTCTCCTTCATGTGCCCTGTTCCAAAATGTTTCTCCTAGTCTATTATAAGGAGCTTGGTTTTTTTTTTCTTCATCAAAGTGCGACATGTGTGACAATTCTACAGTGCGTAGCAGGTGATTTTGGTGCTTAGGCCAAATGCATGTGTCCCACTTGACATTGAGTACAGCGGTGGCAGGCAGCTTTATTGTCCTACCAGCCTTCCTCAGGCATGCTTTCTCCCACATTTCTGTCACAGGCCTTTCCCTGCTCTGCTGTTGACCTGACACCTACGGGCTATCACTCCACGTGAAACTCCAGACACATCCTAAGTTGTGAGTTGAGCTGTGAAGCAGGGTTTCAAAGCTACATTCATGGAAATCTGTCCATCAGGGATTATAAAAATAATCATTTTGAAAATATGTGCAAATAGGGAATAATAATATTTGATCATAATGTTTATATAGTTTGAATAAGGGATAGAAAAATTCCTGCCTACGAACTTCATCTGTGACATAAATATAACCCAAGAAGAGTTCAAAGATTTGTTACTAAAATTAAAACAAACAGAAAGCTTTTATTCCCAAACCAAAAAAAGGAGTTGACATTCAAGAGTAATGAAACTGACTGCCATCACAGGATTCAGATAATGACTGGAATCATGAAATAATTGCATCGATGCTGAGAAGTGGGATTACAAAAATCAAAGGCAACCATGCAGGGCAAGGAAGAATTTATCAGAAGGAGAAAAATGTCAGAATCACAAAATTATCAGGATACAAAGCTGATACTAAAGAAAAAAAGAAATAAGACTGATGGCAAAGATAAACTTTTAGAGCTATTAAAATTAAGATTTGAAAAATTTTTTTAATCTGCAAAGTAATCTAATTGAAACAAGCAGCCAAATGTAGCTTATTTATTGGCCCTGGCAGACTCTGAAGGTCTCACGCTAAAAGAAACTCTTTTAGTGCTGTGCTTTGAACAATTTCCGCTGATTTTTCTCCCACACACCTGGATGAAATCATAGGCAACTCCCACTGTGGCCGTAGTTCTCAGACTCCAGCATTGAAATCACCTGGAAGGCTTGTTACAACCAGATTGCTGGGCTCCACTCTGACAGTGTCTCATTCAGTAGGTCTAGTGTGGCCCAGAGGATTTGTACTCCTAACACCTTCCCAGACACAGCTGATGTTGCTGGAGAGGGTGAGAGGTCTATAGTTTGACAACCAGTGCACTGGGGTTTCTGGTCACTCTGAAGCAGTGAATTTTGAGGCATTAAAAAATAAAAACATCTAAAAGTACAGAGGTACATTGTTTCTCCATGATTTATGGCTTTTTTACCTACCCAACTGCGATATCACCACTCCACCACCAAATTGCTACAGCTGCACTTTTGACTTGCAGGCTTGCAGTTGGGAATAAAGGTGCGTTACATCCCCCTGTTCCATCTGTGTATACCACTTTGTCAACTTGTTACCAGCTACTTTGCTCCTTCAGTAGTGGTTAGGAGAGGGTGGGCTTATCTTATGCGTGAATGTTATTGTTTTTTGTTTGTTTGTTTGTTTTTTGTAGAGACAGAGTCTCACTTTGTTGCCCTTGGTAGAGTGCTGTGGCGTCACAGCTCACAGCAACCTCCAACTCCTGGGCTTCAGTGGTTCTCTTGCTTCGGCCTCCTGAGTAGCTGGGACTACAGGCAGCTGCCACAATGCCCAGCTATTTTTTGGTTGCAGTTCAGCCGGGGCCAGGTTTGAACCTGCCATCCTCAGTATATGGGGCCGGCACCCTACTCACTGAGCCACAGGTGTCCCCCTGATTGTATTGTTAATGAGGTCTTCTGAGTGTTGAATGCCAAATGCTGATGCTTTTTAACTAAAAAACACAGGGAGACCCTGCACTGTGGCTTATGCCTGTAATCCCAGCACTCTGGGAGGCAGAGGTGGGTGGATTGCCTGAGCTTACAGGTTTGAGACTAGCCTGAGCCAGAGCAAGCTTCCATCTGTAAAAACAGCTAGGTGTTGATTTTTTGAATAATTCTTTTGTTTTCAATTTCATTTAATTCTGACCTAATTTTGTTTATGTCTTTTCTTCTTCTGGGTTTAGGAATGGGATGTCCTTCCTTTTCCAGCCACTTGAGATGACCCATTAAGTTGTTGGTTTCCTCTCTTTCTGCTTTCTTGATGAAGGCTTCTAGTGCTATAAATTTCCTTCTTAGGACTGCCTTTGCAGTATCCCACAGGTTTTGATAATTTGTGTCTTCATTATCATTTTGTTCCCAAAATTTGGTGATTTCCTTCTTAATCTCATCTTTAACCCAGCTATCATTCAGCCTAAGACTATTTAGTTTGCATGACTTTGTTTGAGTATGAAGATTCCTGTTGCTGTTGAGTTCAACTTTTATTTCCATCGTGGTCCGAGAAGATACAAGGAATAATTTCTATTCTTTTAAATTTTCTGAGGTTAGATTTGTGTCCTAAGATATGATCAATTTGGGAGGATGATCCATGGGTTGATGAGAAAAATGTATATTCAATTTTATTAGGATGTCCTTACTACCCAAAGCAATCTACAGATTTAATGCAATCCCTATTAAAGCACCACTGCCATACTTTAAAGAGTTTGAAAAAATAGTGCTTCGTTTTATATGGAATCAGGAAAAACCTTGGCTAGCCAATACATTACTCAGAAATAAAAACAAATCAAGAGGTATCATGTTACCAGACTTCAGCTATACTATAAATCTATAGTAATCAAAACACGGTATTGGCACAAAAAAAGAGAGGTAGATTTATGGAATAGAATAGAGAACCAAGAGATAAACCCAGCTACTTATCATCATTTGATCTTTGATAAACCTATCAAAAACATTCAGTGGGGGAAAGAGTCCCTATTTAACAAATGGTGCTGGGTGAACTGGCTGGCGACCTGTAGAAGACTGAAACTGGACCCCTACCTTTCACCATTAACAAAAATTGATTCTCACTGGATAAAAGATTTAAACTTAAGACATGAAACTATAAAAATACTAGAAGAGCGTGCAGGGAAAACGCTTGAAATCAGCCTAGGAAAATATTTTATGAGTAGGAGCCCTCCAGGCAATCGAAGCAACACCAAAAATACATTACTGGGATCTGATTAAACTAAAAAGCTTTTGCACAACCAAGAGCACAGTAAGCAAAGCAAACAGACGACCTTCAGAATGGGAGAAGATTTTTGCAGGTTATGCTTCCAACAAAGGTCTGATAACTATAATCCATAGAGAACTCAAACTAATCATTAAGAACAAATAACCCCATTTCTATGTGGGCAAGAGACTTGAACAGAAACTTCTCTGAAGAAGACAGGTGCAGGGCCTACAAACACATAAAAAAATGCTCCTCACCTTTAATCATCAGAGAAATGAAAATTAAAAGCACTTTGAGATATTACCTAATTCCAGTAAGATTAGCTCACATAACAAAATCCCCAAACTACAAATGTTGGCATGGATGCGGAGAGAAGGGAACACTTGTACACTGTTGGTGGGAATGCAAGCTAATACAACCTTTTTGGAAAGAAGTTTGGAGACTGCTCAAGGAACTGAAAGTAGTCCTACCATTCAATCCTGCACTTCTCTCTACTAAGTATATACCCAGATGATAAAAAATTATTTTACAACAAAGACATTTGCCCGGGAACGTTTATTGCAGCTCAATTCATAACTGCCAAGGCATGGAAACAGCTCAAGTGCCCATTAACCATGAATGGATTGACCAATTATGTTAGATGTATACCACAGATTACTATGCAGTCATAAAAAGAGATGGAGACTTCACATTTTTTATGTTTACCTGGATGGAACTGGAACATATTCTTTTAGTAAAGTATCTCAAGAATAGAAATAAAAGTATCCAATTTACTCATTAGTACTGTGAAATCAATATGCAATCACCTACACATTAACACAAATGGTAAAACATAACTATAGTCCAGAAAGTAGAAGGGAAGAGGAGAGAGAGGGGAGGGGAGGGAGTAGGTGGAGGAGGGAGGGCATTTGTTGGGACCTCATGTGCATGATGCAATGGTACTTTTCAAAACTATTAAGAAAAGAGTATAATTGTCTTACCACAACAAATAAGTAAGCAAGGTTATGGATGTGTTAATCAGTTCAATGTAAGCATTTCACATTGTCTATCAAATCAGTACACTGGAACCCATAAATGCATCAATGCACATGATTATGATTTAATAAAAAAAATTAAAAAGTACTACTAATAATGGAAAAAAAAATAGCTGGGCATTGTGGCAGGTGCCTGTAGTCCCTGCTACTTAGGAGGCTGACACAAGAGAATCTCTTGACCCCAGAAGTTTGAGGTTGCTGTGAGCTGTGACACCATGCCACTCTATGAAAGGTGACAAAGTGAGACTCTGTCTCCAAAAACAAAACAAAACCAGCCAACAAACAAAAAGCATAGGGATTTTTAGGGGCATATTCAGTAGTGAGTAAATTTTCCTCCACCTCATCTCAGTTGCTGGCTTTCTGCCAACTGGCAATCATTGTCTCCTTCTGCTGGAGTATCACTTTGCCTCCTTACTCACTTCTATTTTTGTCACTGAGACGTAGGGTGGGGAATGAATTAGAAGTCAAAAACTGGTCTCACAACTGGTCTGTCTCATAAGTATTTAGCCTGCCCTGCATTGTTCTCTAGTGTTTTCAGACTTGGGGTTCATTCCCAACACTCATCAGAAAAAAGGTAAGTTTAACATCTTTTTAATGAAAAATATAAAATGCTTAGGTATGTTCTGTATGTTAGTTTAAGGCCTAAGATGCTACAAAAACTATGCAATACTTTGATGTTTCTCATCAGTTTAAATTGGGCATCCACCTCCACCTTGCAATTTTTATTGGGATTCCACTCCCTTCTAGGGTTACACTAGTGTCTGAACAGAAAATGACAGTAAAACTTCTAAAATAAGGATAGTTTTTAAATTGATCTTTGCTTCACAATAAATGCCATGTATATCCTAATCGTCCAATATCCCAGAATCCCCTTATTCTGGCCAGTCTTTCATTCCAAATGCCCCTTGCTAGACATCGGACAGTGTTCAGTGAGATTGGAAACCTGATGCAGTTGGTCCTTGAGCGGGGGAGGTCTTATCACTTTCCGAGGACGCTGCTGTAGTAGAAGTTCTTCAGGGATTGAATAGCATCACCATTGGTTAAGCAATCACACATGTTGGTGGAGGATGAAGAGTCAATGAAAAGTCAGGCCTGGGGCAATGAATGCTTTACTGGCAAGGGTGATGACAAGATCTGCGGGTTTTGGTAGGTCCTTATGACTACCATGGGGAGCGCATAACAAGAAAATGCTAAGCTAAGGTCTTGTGCTCTCAGTACAAGTCATAGCTGCAGAATCAGAATGCCTCCACATGGTTGCCTTTAGCAAAGGACTCCCTTTTCATATGTTGCTGTAAGGCAGATACGGAGGAGGATCAGATCCATAACTTGATTGTACATGTCACAGTATCATATAATCATTTAAATCTCATTCTTGCCAGGCTTCTTGTGCTAAAGTAAAATAAACAGAAAATGACCAGACTTGAGACATGAGGAAGGAACAAAAGTAGGTATACTAAAATACAGCTGAGAATTTTAAACTGGAAATTACTGCAAAAATCTTCCTTGCCTATGAAAACAGCCCTTTTCTACCCAAATGTGAATATTAGATTTCCTTGAATAAAAGTATATCAAGAAATTTGAAATGGGAATATGGCTTTATAAGGAAGTGTAAATTGCATTCAGGACCCACAGTGACTACCTACTGTTGCCTCCAGACTGACTGGTACACCTCTTTTCTAGTAGAGCCTCAGTGAAGACCATTCAAGGATGAGATACATGGAAACCTAAGTAGCACAGAATCTTGCCAATGTGTATGTGCACTTGCTCAGGGAACAGATATGGAAATGATTGCTAAGGATATGGGGGAAAAGGTGACAAAATCGAAAGTTGGACCAGTGTACTAATCTGGAATTTCTGACTTACAATGTGGGCTCAAGTACAAGACTGCAATTGTTACTGAGATTCTACTCCCTTCTAGGGTTGCACTAGTGTCTGAGCAGAAAATGACCGTAAAACTTCTAAAATAAGGATGCCTAGTCTTAAAAGTGACCTACAGGGAATAGACATGGTGGTACCTCCCAAGCATAAATTAAAAGGAAAAGTTTTTTAAACTCAAGGAGATGGGAATATTGAGATAGAACTATTATATGGAACTTTCTCATTCACTTTATAAGTCTTAGAAAACCTAGGAACCATTCCCTTTATGACAAAAAAGTAATAAACATCTATAAAATGCTCTTCTCCAGACCTTGTCATCATCCAGAGATGATCACAGATGATGTAGCATGTATTTTGTCTCCCCAGTTATATTAGAAATACATGGCTCTCAGAGCAATAGAGAACAGGTGATAGCACTTATAGGAGGGTCCTGTTCGCCCAGATAATTAACAGAGTGGAATTTGGGGTATTTTTATTCCTAGGTTTCTGTGTTGGTGAAGAAGGTATCAATCAACCAAGGGAGGAAAATCTAGGAATGAAATAAAGGGTCAGAGTAGGCTCATCACATCAATTGTAGGTGCAGTAGGAAGAAGCCTGACTCAAGTCACCACAGTGGTGACTCCCAGCCCTACTTAGTTTGCAGACCTAGAGCTCCTTGACCAAGGAGGAGCCTGATCTGTTGGCAATGGGGTGGTAAGTGTATGATGGAACTCTTGCTCCAAGCCTGCAAAATGTGTGGCCATTTAACAGGGTGTGTACACAGGAAAAAGGGAAATTTTAGGGGGCGGAGCCAAGATGGTGGACTGCAAACAGCTTTTTATAGAAGCTCTCATCCAAAAGGAGGTTTAAAGGACAGAAGTTTAGCAAGGGAGCTGATGGTTTGGACCAGAGCCAAGAGAGAAGATTGAAGAGTGCACTTCAATCTTCCTGAGGTGAGCTGTGACCCCAAAAATACAATCAAAAGG
>CAUYQV010058425.1:0-20349 GCA_963574575.1 Galagoides demidoff
GAATCTTTCTAAAAGCACAGTATGAATGTCTTAACACAATGACTAAGAAAATGACACAAAGGCTACATTAACCAGTTTGATGAGAGTATTTCAAATTGTATATGAAAACACCACACTGGCTTGGCGCCTGTGGCTCAATCAGCTAAGGCACCAGCCACGTACACGTAAGGTGGCGGGTTCAAATCCCCAGCCTGGGCCCACCAAACAACAATGATGGCTGCAACCAAAAAATGGCTGGGCGTTGTGGCGGGCACCTATGGTCCCAGCTACTTGGGAGGTGGAGGCAGGAGACTCGCTTGAGCCCAGGAGTTGGAGGTTGCTATGAGCTGTGATGCCATGGCACTCTACCCAGGGGGACAACTTGAGGCTCCATCTCAAAAAAAAAGAAAGAAAATGTTTAGGCCAAGAAAGCTCCATGGACTGGGGAATGAATTAGATGTGGTCTACTCTGTGGGCCTCCCAGAGAATTTCTTGCTGGTACCGTAGATGTGCTTTATTGCTTAGAGATGTCAAATTTGAAGAAATGCAAAACAGAGGAAGTGGGGATAAATTTTTGGCCCAAATTTACTACAGAAGTAGGTGTTAGGTTTTCATAATATTTAAATGGAGATTGCATATTCCATGTTTGGAAGAAGAAAACATTTTTACAGATAGGTTAAAAATTTACCGCAGAGTTTTAGACTTGGGAAATAAGAACAAATAGGAGGAAATTCCTTTAGAAGAACACTATAGGAAGACTTTATCTCTTATGGTTTATTTCCTTGGCATTATGTGAAAAAAATCTTACTTAACATATAGTTCCAAATTTTGTGTCTAATGTTCATTAAATGCCATAACACTTATCCAAGTCTTATTGAAGAGAAAAAGACAAAGAAATTAAGAGGGCTGGGCATGGTGACTCACAACTCTAATGTTAGCACTCTGAGAGGCTGAGGCAGGAGTACTGGGAGGATCGCTTGAGCTCAGGATTTCAGACCGGCCTGAACAAGAGCAAAACCCAGCCCCTACTAAAATTGAAAAAAAAAAAAATAGCACAGTGTTGTGGAAGCCTCTCATAGTCTCAGATACTTGGGAAACTGAGGAAGGAGGATTGCTTGCCTCAAAGAGTTTGAGATTGCTGTGAGCTAGGCTGATGCCAGGGCACTCTAGCCTGGGGGCAAGAATGAGACTCGGTATAAAAAAAGAAAATAAGGAGAGCGGGAAGGAAGGGAAGGAAAAAAGGAAAGGAGAAAACGAAGGAAGGAAGGAAGAAAGGAAGGAAGGAAGGAAGGAAGGGAAGGAAATTAAGAGAACCATGGCTTATTGACACATCACTACTCTGTGTTCAGCGGAAATACCATTTAAGTGAATGCACCAATGTCTAATGCCTTCAAGTAGTCACCATTATCAAAGTTAGTGTCAATCATGTTAGAACTAGAAAACCTGGGAAAATTCATGACAGGTCTATGGATACTGCCCAGTGACAAATGAAAAACATCCTCTTTTCCAAAATATACTATAGGACATCACAGGGCTTACAAAAACTGCTTACTTTCCCTGAAGTTTTATTTCTGCCATCTGTCAAAGGGGAATAAAATGAGTGTTTTGCTTTATTTGGTTTACAAATAATGTAAAGTAATATACAAGATTTCTATAAATTAAGGCAAGCACTATAAATATTAGGCATAACTATGAAAACTAAACATTAAATTAATAGCAGAGTCCTTTAATCCTAGACCAACTGGAAGACTTTTTTAACAGTAAATGATTCACTGCTGGAATCACAGTACCACCTAAAGATTCATACCAGAACAGTATTTCTTGTATGTAATTTACTTGTTACTAATAATTGTTCTGGATAGTAATTTTACAATTTTTTTGTTTGTTTTCTGTTTTTTGTTTGTTGGTTTTTTGGAGGGAGCTGTCTATATGTATCAACGTTTTGATAGCGATTTTTCTTTTCCTGATTGGGTTCTTGGTTTCAGAAATCAAAGAAATGGATTCGTGGGCCACAAGCAAGCAGAAGTGATAGAGCGATAGTTTATTAGAAGGAGATAGGAAGACTTCTTACACAACAGGAGGGTTCCCAAACAGGTTGCTGTTGCAGCTTGGTTGGGTTTGTGCTTTTATGCTTTGTTTGTCCGCCCAAACAGACTAACAAACGCTGCTTGTGTCCTTCAAACCTAGCTGGTTTACATTGATTGGTTTCTTTAAACCATAATTGACTGGCCTTTGTTGATTGGCTCTTTATTTGTGCTGGAGTGCTTTTTCACCCAATCCACAAGGAAGTCCTGCCCCTGGCCTTGTTCCTCCTAGCAACAGCCAATGACCAATGGCTGCACAGGTCACTCTAAAGGAGTCCCTGCCATTCTTTTCCATGCTCGTTTCCCAGATCCTGTGTAAAGCCTTCTGACTCCTATCAATATGTAGATATTTTATTGGCAATATTCCATCACAAAGTGCTCTGTAGTGGTTCCAGAATTGAATTCAGTTTAGAAAGAAAATCTTTAAATCTTTCACCAAAGATTTGAGAGTTTTTTTTTTTTTTTAGACTAAGAATAAATGGGATCTGGAAACAGACTAGACGTAGTTTTTGTTTAATGACTTTACCTTAGATGTTCTCCAGATATAGCAAGAATAACATTTCAAACAGCTTAGACAATTGCATCTGTATTAATTGAATGCATGTATTCCATACTAAGAAAAATCCAGAAGAATGTATTTGTACATATGCATGGAACAAAATAAATAGAGAAAACTGTCTTAATACATTGTTAAAAAATGCCTTTGGATCTTTAGTTTGTATTTACCAAGGACCAATATAGTTTATATTCTCATAGGTTAGGAGTGATAAAATCAGATAAAATCAATATACTATAAACACAGGTAGCATAAGGTGATATATGAAAAGCATGTAATATATCAAAAAACAGAAAACTAACTAGAGAGATACAAATAGCAAAGTCACTTGTTGAAATTCTGCTTTATTCCTTAATTAAGGGCTCCTACTTTGTTGGGACCTTCAGTGATATTTTTTATTATAGGTCCCACATCTTCCATCATTTCACCCTGTAAAAGCAGGGACAGTATATATGCTAAAATGCTAAAGTCCAAGGTTTATAGAGATTCTTGTCCAAAATTATACTTAATACTTAAATAATCCAAGATAAAACTGCTGCCTGGGACTCCCTACAGAAGTATCTCCTTGGTAATTAAGGGTTAGGTTATCAGAGATTTTACATACAGTTAGATCTATGGAGGCATAATTCTTATTTAGCAATCAGTGTACATTATACTTTTTCTCGTGTATGCCTGGGTATCTTCTTCCAGAAAGTCAAGATGTTGGCTATGGATATGCAATTTATAAAGAAAGATGATGATCATGGATTTAAATTGCAACCATCTCTGTAATTCTTTTCAAACATGACACGTGACAAACTTGACTAATAGGCTAATGGGAAATACTGTTAATAAACAAATTGCATAACCTCTAAATCAATTACATCTCTGTGAAAATAGACAGATGTTCATGTGTCCTAAATAACACTTGAGAAATTGTGACCAAACACAATTATATTCAGAAGCATCTAGTTTCATTGGTCTCTCATTTTAAAAAGCCATTCTGCTAATGTGTATGAGGGGGCAAGGAATATAGCAGCTAAGTAACAGCTTCTTTGCAGTCAGGCACAGTGAGATTGGGGAGAGAAGACTCTAGGCACCTCTGGCTTGTGGGTGCTGCCCAGAAACATCCCTTTGGGGATGCAGGGAGGCAGCAGGAGACTTCTGGACACCAGGAGGAGAACAAAAGCAGTGGAGAAGTGGCAAGAGGTTTTGTTGGGGCTGAGGCTGTGGAAGCTGCTGTGACTAAAGCTACAGTAGCAGTGAGATTGCAAACAGGGAAGGCCTTACCTGCAGGTTGTTTTGTTTTCTTGGACTTGGGCACGCGGTTAAATTTAAAAAATAATAATAATAAATAAATAAATAAATAAATTACTTTGGGAGACCTTGGGTGAGTGTGCAAGTGACTTTGAGCAGGGTCCAGAGTCAGCAACTGAGCTGCTGGGCTTCATTGTTCAGCTGTGGGCCCCGCCCAGTCATTGTGGAAGAGCTGCCTTGCAGGCTCCACCCTCAGGGTCCCAGAGTAAGGCACATGCCTTGGGTAAGTGATCTATCGACTTTGAACGGTGCCCAGAAGCCAGAACTGAGACACCAAGGAAGAGCTGAGCACTCAGTGTTTGGCAGTGGAGAGCTGCCTTGTACCTTGGGCCCCCAGGGGTTTACAGTGAGGCCAATTTTGACATGCCTGATGAGCGGGCAGCCAATTTAGGAAAGATCCCAGTGACACATGCTTTTCTGAGAAAGCCTCTACTTAGCCAAGGGTAATGGTTTAAAGCAGTGGTTCTCAACCTTCATAATGCCATGTATTTTCATTGTTACAAAGGGGTCATAACCCACAGGTTGAGAACCACTGGTTTAAAGTGTCTTTTACAGGGGCTGAGAAGAGATTCAGGCTCTGGACCCTATAGGGTTTGAGGGCAAAAGAAGTCAGCAGAGGCCTCCAGTCTCTGTCTTATACAGCTGTATCAGCATTGTGGTTAGCATCTCATACCCCAGAAGATCACCTGTTGCCCAGGCTATATACATATATACATATATACATATATACATGTATATATGTATATAGCCTGACTGTATATACAGACACACACATATATATTTGTTTTTGTTTCAGTTTTTTTCCTTTTGTTTTTATTTCAACTTTCTCCCCCTAGATTTTTCTCCGTTTTATTTTCTTCATTGTTCTAAGTATAAATATAATTTTTCATTGTTGACTTCTTTAATAATAAGAACTTCATTTTTGCTAGTTTTCTGCCCCTGTTATCTGGTTTTCCCTCAAATTTATCCTGTAAGGCTTTTGTTTGATTGTTTTGGTTTGATTTATAGTATTTTTGTTTTTCCTCTCTGTTTGGTGGAGGTGGGATACTGTGTCTGCTTAGGCTGGCAAAGAGCTGCAGACCTCAAGGGAACCACCCAAGCCAACATCCCCAGAGGTTGGGGTTTTTTAAGGTGCAGATCAAAGTACTCTAGTGTACACTTTGATTACTCCTGTCCCCCTCTTTCTGTGCCTCTATTCTTTTTTTCAAGCTTTTCTTTTACTCACTCCCTTTCCTTTATCCTTTTTTCTTTTTTCCTTTTTAATATTTTCCCCTTATTCCTCTTCAATTTTCTCATCCTTTTAGTCCTGTACCAAAAGGACTCATCAACACCTTAGGTGAGAAGTATGGTAATTTAAAGAGCAAGAGGAAGCAAAGGAAGATTAAGGCAAGGAAACAGGCAAAAGAAAACACTCATGAGGAAGAAATAGCAGAAAATTGGTCTCCCCCCCACCAAGAGATCATGAGAGTGCTACTGAAGAGGATTACACCTATAAAGAAATGTTAAAAATGACAGAAGGGGAATTTAAAATACAGATGATAAAAACAATGAAGGAAATTGCTGAGAAAGTGGAAAATAACCAGAAGGAAATAAAAAAACAGAATCAAATAAGAGATGAACAATATGCAGAATATAGAAAGGACATAGCAGAGCTGAAGGAATTGAAGCAGTCAATTAGGGAACTTAGAGATGTAGTAGAAAGTATCGATAACAGATTTGGTGATGCAGAAGAAAGAATCTCAGAGGTACAGGAAAAGCTCTTGAGATAACTCAGCTAGTTAACGAGGCAGAAAAAAAGAGAGAAAAACCAGAATGTTCACTGACAGATTTATGAGACTTCATGAATCATTCAAACATATGAGTTATAAGTATCCCAGAAGAGGAAGAAGCATGCCCCAGAGGAATGGAAGTCATTCTAGGGAATATTATAAATGAAAATTTCCCAAATATCACTAAAGATTCTGACACACTTCTTTCAGAGGGCTATTGGACTCCACATCACTTGAACTCAAATAGAGCTTCTCCAAGACACATTGTGATGAACCCGTCCAAAGTCAAGACAAAAGAAGATATTACGCAATCTGCAAGAAGTGCCAATTGATGGCAAATCCATCAGAGTGGGTGCAGACTTCTCTAATGAAACTTTTCAAGCCAGAAGACAATAGTCATCTACTTTAATCTATACAAATAAAACAATTTTCAACCCAGAATTCTATATCCTGCTAAGCTAAGCTTTAAATTTTATGGAGAAATCAAATCTTTTACTGATATGCAAACATTGAGGAAGTTTGCCACAACAAGACCAACTCTACAGGAAATACTTTGACCTGTTCTACACAGTGACTCTCGCAATGGACCACCGGCAAAGTAAGCACCCAGAAACTAAAGGACAAAATGTAGCTGCCACAATGATACAAAAGATAAAACTAAGTAATGGACTTTCACAAAATAAGATAGAATGCCACCACACATTAATTATCTCAATAAATGTTATGACTTGAATTCCCCACTGAAGAGGCATAGACTGGGCGATTAGATTAAAAAACACAAGCCACCCATTTACTGTCTGCAGGAAAGACACCTAGCCTCAAAAGACAAATTAAAACTTAGAGTTAAGGGATGGAAGACGATTTTTCAGGCAAATGAAATTCAGAAGAAAAGAGGGGTTTCAATCTTATTTTCACATACAAGTATATTTAGGGCAACTAAAGTCAAAAAAGACAAAGATGGACACTTCATATTGGTCAAAGGAAAAATACAACAAGAAGACATTTTGATTCTAAATATTTATGCACCCAAATTAAATGCTGTCAGATTCCTAAAATAGACCTTAATTAGTTTGAGCAATATGATATCCCATAACACCATAATAGCAGGGACTTTAAGACTCCTCTTAAAGAGCTGGAAAGGTACTGCTGGACACTAGAGACTTAAACTGTAACCCTAGAACAACTTTGCTTAATAGATGTACATAGAATACTCCATCCCAAAGATAAAGAATATATGTTCTTCTCATTGGCCCATGAAACATTCTCCAAAATTGATCATATCCTAGGATATAAAACAAACCTCAACAGAATCAAAAGAATTGAAATTTTACCTTGCATCCTCTCAGGCCACAGGCATTAAAGGTAGAACTCAAATCCAACAGAAACATTCAACCCTACCCAAAGGCATGGAAATTAAACAACCTTATGCTGAATGAGAGTTCAGGAAGAAATAAAAGAGGAAATCATTAAATTCCTTGAGCATAATAACAATGAAGACCCAAGCTACCAAAACCTGTGGGCTACAGCAAAAGCAGTCCTAAGAGGTAAATTTATCACGTTAGAGGCCTACATCTAAAAACCAGAAAGAAAGCATATCAACAAACTCACAAACAATGTATGGAATTGGAAGAAGAAAAACAATCTAAGCCTATATCCAGCAGAAGAAAAGAAATATCCAAAGTTAAATCACAGATTAATGAAATCAAAAACAAAGGAATCATTCAAAATATTAACAAAACAAGGAGGGTTTTTGGTTTTGTTTTTTTTTTGAAAAAGTACATAAAATATATGAACCTTTGGCCAGACTAACTAGAAATAGAAAAGTAAAATCTCTAATAACCTCAATCAGAAATGACAAAGGGGAAATAACAACAGATGCCATAGAGATACAAGAGATTATCTCTGAATACTACAAGAAACTCTATGCCCAGAAATTTGACAATGTGAAGGAAATGGATCACTATTTGGAATAATACCCTCTCTCTAGACTGAGCCAGAGAGAAAAAGAACTCCTGAACAGACCAATTTCAAGCACTGAGATCAAAGAAACAGTAAAAAATCTCCCAACAAAAAATGTCCTGGTCCGGATGGCTTCACACCAGAATTCTATCAAACCTTCAAAGTAGAGCTTTTACCCACACTACAGAATTATTCCATAAAATTGAGGAGGAAGGAATCTTCCTCAACACGTTATATGAAGCAAACATCACCCTGATACCAAAACCAGGAAAAGATCCAGCTAGAAAAGAGAACTCTAGACCAATTTAACTAATGAATATAAATGCAAAAATTCTCAACAAAATCCTAACCAATACACTACAGCTTCACATCAAAAAAGTCATACATCATTAGCAAGTAGGTTTCATCCCAGGAATACAGGGTTGGTTTAATATATGCGAATGTATAAACATAATTCACCAAATCAACAGAAGCAAAAACAAAGACCATATGAGCCTCTCAATAGATGAAGAAAAACCATTCACTATAATCTAGCATCTTTTTCTATTTAGATCACTGAAGAGTATAGGCATTGGTGGACATTTCTTAAACTGTTCAAAGCCATCTAGGACAAACCTATAGCAATTATTTTACTGAATGGAGTAAAAATGAAAGGTTATCAACTTAGAACTAGAACCAGATAAGGTTGTTCTCTATTGCCATTACTATTCAGCATAGTTCTGGAAGTTCTAGCCAATACAATCCGGCAAGAAAAGGAAACAAAGGGTATCCAAAACGGGAGCAGGGAGGTCAAACTCTCCCTCTTTGCTGATGATATGATCTGATACTTGACAACCCTAAACACTCAACCTCAAGACTCCTGGAAATGATCAAAAAATACAGTAATGTCTCAGGCTATAAAATCAAATTCTCTTCTGAGCAAAGTATCACAAGAATGGAGGAAAAAGTATTCAATGTACACACCCCTATTATGAAACTAATTTATACCTTTTATATGAAAGCTACAACCAAACAGCCTAAGAATGTGGGGAGGGGGGAGGGAGAAGGGAGAGGGGGGAACGGGTGGAGGGAGGAGGATTGGAGGGACCATTTCTGAGGTTTATGTTACAGGGGTACAAGTGAATCTCTCTAAGAGTAGAATGAGAATATTTTAAAACAATAACTGAGAAAATGACATGAAGGCTGTGTTGATCAGTGTGATGGAAGTATTTCGGATTGCATGTGAAAACCCCACACTGTACCCCAGAAGTGCATTAATGTACATAGTTACCATTCAATAAAAAAAAAAAAGAAAAAAAAATCAAATTCCATCAGTCAGTAGTCTTTGTATACACTAATGACAGCAAAGATGCATAGCAAATTAAGGACACTATCCCCTTCACAATAGCTTCAAAGAAAATGAAATACCTAAGAATATACCTAACAGAAGAGATGAAGGACCTCTATAAAGAAAATTTTGAAATTCTGAGAAAAGAAATAGCAGAAAAGGGGGCGGTGCCTATAGCTTAAAGGAGTAGGGTGCCGGCCCCATATGCCTGAGGTGGCAGGTTCAAACCCAGCCCTGGCCAAAAACTGCAAAAAAAAAAAAAAAGAAAGAAAGAAATAGCAGAAGATATTAACAAATGGAAGAACATCCATGCTCATGGCTGGGAAGAATCAACATTGTTAAAATGTCTATACTTCCCAAAGCAATCTACAGATTCAATGCCATCCCTATTAAAATACCAATATCATACTTTCAAGACTTGAGAAAAATAATTTCTCATTTGTATGGAATCAGAAAAAACCCGTATAGCTAAGGCAGTTCTTAGCATAAAAACAAAGCCAGGGACATCAGCATACCAGACCTCAGGCTGTACTACAAGGCCATAGTGGTCAAAACAGCAAAGTACTGGCACAAAAATAGAGAGATAGACATCTGGAATGGAGTAGAAAACCAAGAAATGAAACTAACATCTTATGCCCACCCAATCTGCAATAAATCAAACAAGAAAATACACTGGGGGAAAGAATCCCTATTCAATAAATGGTGCTGGGAGAACTGGATATACACAGGCAAAAGACTTAAACCAGATCTGCACTTTTGTCCACTTGCAAAAATTGATTTAAGATTGATAAAAGGCCTAACTTGAAGGCATGAAATGATAAAAATAATTTCCTGAAAGAAAAAGCATGGGAAAAAATACTTGAAGATATTTGCCTGGGAAAAGACTATGAAGAGGACTTCTGTGGCAATTGCAAAACAACAACAACAAATAAACAAATGAGACTTAATTAAACTGAAATGCTTCTGTATAGCTAAGGAGACAACCAAAGCAAATAGACAACCTACACAATGGGAAAGGATATTTGCATATTTTGAGTCAGACAAAAGCTTGATAACTAAGATCTACAGAGAACTGAAATTAATTCACAAGAAAAAAGCCAACAATCCCTTATATCATTGGGCAAGAGAGATGAATAGAACTTTCTCTAAAGAAGACAGATGAATGGCTAACAAACAAATGCTCATTGTCCCTAATTATTAGAGAAATGCAAGTCAAAACCACCCTGAGATACCATCTAATCCCAGCGAGAATGGCCACATCACAAATTCTCAAAACTGCAGATGCTGGCATGGATGTGGAGAGAAAGGAACGCTTTAACACTGCTGGTGGGACTGCAAACTAATGAACCTTTTTCGAAGGAAGTATTGAGAACCCAACCTTCAAAGAACTCAAACTAGACCTCCCACTTGATTCTACAACCCCATTACTGAGCATCTACCCAGAAGAAAAAAAAAATCCTTTTACCATAAGGACAATTGCACTAGATTGTTTATCACAGCTCAATTTACAATGGCCAAAATGTTGAAACAGCCTAAGTGCCCACCAAGTCAGGAATGGATAACAAGCTGTGGTATATGTATACCATGGAATACTATTCAGCCATTAAAAAAGATGGAAACTTCACATCTTTTGTATTAACCTGAATGGAAGAGAATGGAGTGTCTTATCCTTAGTAAAACATTACAAAAATGCAGAAGCAAGAAACCCATGTATTCAATTCTAATATGAGGACAACTAATGACTTAGTACATAGTGGGGAGTGGGGGAAGGGAAGAACGAAGAGAGGGAAGGAGGGACGGGGTGTAGGGTTACAGTGTGTGACATACCTTTTGGGGGTGGGACACAATTATCAGAGGGACTTTACCTAACAAATGCAATCAATGACACCTGGTTCTTTGTACCCTCAATGAATTCCAAACAATAAAAAAAAAAAAAGACATTCCATTCACACTACCCTTCCCATTTTTTGCAGAACATACTTTTGCCAAAAAAAAAAAAAAAAATTAAAGGAAAATCTTATACATCTATACTTTTCTATAATTGTGAGGAAAGTGATGAGAGGAAATGTTAGGTTTTTTGTGGAAGTAATTCTGTGAGATTGTGAAATAAACTTCTTAACTACAATTTAAAAATGTATGTAGATGTTGATAATACATAAATTTGAATAAAGTAGCTATTTAAAGAGGGTATGTGTCCCAAATCAGGAAACCAGCCAACTACTCTCAAACTACTATAAAATAAAACACAATATAAGTTATATGTTCAATAAGTTATGAAGACGTATTTTTTGTTGTACAAGCTCAGTCTAGAAATGGACTATGACCTTAGTTCTTAATTAGATAAGGGAAGCATTACACATTTATTATGAACTTAAAAAATTCAAAGTATTTTAGAGTAACCATTTAATATTCCATGAGCAAATGTTAATGCCCAAGGCTTGACTTGAGATGATGCCTGCAAATGCATAGAAGAGAAAATGTAAAAGATGTCACATTTAAAGTTATTAGAATATTCTGGAAGAATTTATAAAGCTAAAAAGTTGCCCAATAGCTGGTAGAGTTGCTTCCTAGTTTATGAATTTTGGTGTAATTAAAAATGCACCTATATAGACTGTGGAAAACACAAAATCTCAAGTTTAGAAATTCTTGGTAATTATACAAAAATACATTTTACATCAACATTTTCAAATATTAGCAACACAGTAGGCCATTATGAAAATTATTGTGAGCAAATACATGTGCACAGACCTAGAAACATAGTGGAAGAACATTATCAAAGGCAAAGTAAATGATAACTGAAAAATTATAAGTCCATATTAGAAGCTGGCAGGTAAAGCCTATGTGCCAACCACAGCACATTGTGGGCACCTTGTGTGTTCTTGTCTGCCTTGTTTAAAGAGCCTGTAGATAGCGTATTAATGACCCTGATCTAGCTTCTCTGGAAAGTGGTATGGCCTCTACCTACATTCCCGTTGTTTCACACTTTGACAGAGTGACAGGCAAATTGGCACCAGGCTTCTGAAAGGTTACTAGAACTTCTCTAAATTAGCCTACTGTGGCCTAACTGGCTTACCTTTGTTTTTAATTGAACAACAGCAATAACAACAAATGAAAATCTAATGAGGCACAGCTTGGAAATACTCTAATAAACATGTGGAAGAAGCTTTTTTGTAAAGAAAACTCTAGGAATTTTATAATCCCAAATTGATCAACAGAGACCTTTATCCACTAACATAATTTTCTCAGATTGTAAGGCAGTGGGAGTCTAAGAAAATGTTGTACCTATAAAATTAGATAGAACCCACCAGCTTGAATTTGCATTTAGTTTGAAAGTGTTTATAAATTTTATTAAGATTCTTTCATTAGGCTTTAATACTCAATTTCCACTTCTTGTGGATCTATTATCACCAAAGGTCCTAGCCTGGATGACAGTAAAATCTAATTAGAATGTATCACATTTGGTTGTCACTTTTTCTACCTGAAACTCGCCATGCTTCTGTGAACAGACACGAGCTTAACCCTAAGAAGAGTTTGAGAATTCATCACAGGAGAGGCAGAGAGGTGTGACCAAGTTTAGAATGAAACAAATAATGATCAGACATAACATTCTCAAATTCCTTGGGTTTAGAAATAAAATCATGTTTATCTAGAAAACACAGAAAATAGGACATTCTGATTAAAATGATTTTCTGCCTAAATTATGGTAAACTCATATATTTTAAAATATATTATGAAGAAAAGAAGGTGAACAGTCATTAATAAGAATCATATTTCATGTAATGGTAAGTGTAAAATATTCATGATTCTTGCCCTTTTGGAATTACAGGACACATAGGTATGTTTGCATGTATATAGCAACTATGCAGATATGAAAATAGTATTGAAAATGCACAAAATACCATTACATAAAAAGATATAAATAAATTGATTTAATACAATACATTATTTCTTTCTAAATATGATAAGCAACATATAGATAATAAGAATAAAGTGGGATGACTGAGCATTGGTGGTAGTACTAAACGTATATGTTAACATTTTAAACCCTTTCAAAATGAGTTGCAGTATTCCTGAATTAGATGGAGAGTATATCAAATAAAACTTTCTTGGTATCCAATAAGCAAAGCTTAATGAAAGATGGGGTAGAAATGAGTCTTCACTGAAGAAGTTGTCACTTGGCAAAGGAAAATACTCCAAAGAGAAATGCCAAAGGGAAGTCTTGATTTTTTTTTTTAAGGATGTAAAGGCATATCCTAGGATTAGAATAAATTAGTTCTCTATTGGTTTCTCCCTCCCATCATGTTTTAGCAGGAAATATATATTTTAAGATACTAGATTTCAAAGATCTCCAATTTCATCAATATCTAAATGCCAGTTACTTTCCCTAATTTTAGTCATTGATGATACGGAATGTTTTGAGTTTTCATTGTCATGGTACTTGCTGTTAAACATGGAATAATGGCTTTTTAGACAATACAAATTGATTGCAAGCCTCAGTGAGTTTTCTAAATAAAAAAAAAAAGTGTCCTGGTTGCTATTTTCATCATATAAGATAATCTACAGTATCTTGGCTGTCTTAATTCTATTTCATAGAATCAGTTATTATTACGTGTGGAAAAATAAAAAGAATTCTACCGAAAAGAGAAGATTGTCAATGGCTCACTCCTGTAACCCCAGCATTGTGGGAAGCTAAGGTGGGAGGATTGCTTCAGCTCAGGAGTTCAAGGCTTGTCTGAGCGACAGTGAGACCCTGACTCATGAAAAAAAAAAAAAAAAAGGCAAATCCCAGCTGGGCGCCTTGTAATCCCAGTGGCTTTGGAGGCTGAGGTAGCAGGAAGCCCACAGTCTGACTCTGAGGTTGCAGGCTGCAGTGAGCTATGATGCTATTGCACTCTGCTCAGGACATAGGATAGAACTCTGTCTTGACAAAAAAAAAAAAAAAAAAGAGTGAATAATATTGTTCTGAAGTGTAGAAGTTATGTGTTTCTTTGGAAACGATGCTTGATCCTCCTAATGATTTCTGCCATAGATCTATAAGACAGAATCTTTGTTCTTAAACTTCTGAAATCCTCTTGTAAATTCTGAATCTTGCAGGACATAAGTGCAGCCCTTGCCCTTGTGAAATACCACAGAGTACCCTGTGACATGGGGTTACAAAATCTATTTGACTTGGTAATATGTCTGAATTACATTATAGAGGTTTATCTTGCACTATCTATGTCTTACTATTCACTTTCATACACCATATGAAACTGATTGGAAACTTATGGAATTATCCCTAAGTAGAAGTAGATATTTTTCACTAGAAAACAAATAAAAAAAAAAAAAAGGAAGAAAAAGAAGGTAGAGTCTTAGCTAGGTGGCTCATATGTTCTAGTTTTTTCTTAAAAAGACAAATAATATTTTTTTTCTTTCTGACTTCTCATTTCAAGCAAATTGCTCTTTTCTATGTTACAAGGGAGATTACAATTGTTCGTGCCATCTTGAGATATGAAATTAATACAAAAAGGAGTGAATTGACCCAAATTATTAGACTATAGTTACCTGTCAATTGGTTAGGTTCTGGCATTAAGAAGAAAATTCACTTTAGCCCTTCAGAACCATAAAAAATAGTATCTATTAAGTGATATTAATATAAATGGTCAAGAATTTTAGAGCATCACGATGACATCTGGCTGAGGAGCAAAGAAGTGAATTCTGCAGCTTTAAGAAAATGGTGGTGTTTCCCAGTATTTGCATAGTCACTAAAGGCTACTTTAACAGAAGAAATACGAAGAGAAGACGTGACTGTTGACGTGCAAATATTACAACATAAAATCAGAATCTGATCTGGAATCTGAATTACTAAAAGCAACGCATTGATAAAAAAGGAAACTCAGGGAGAACACAACAAATATTTTTATCTTTGTTAAAAAGAAATTAGCTGATACAAAGCAATGAGTTACCTCACATCCATCCTGTAGGGTTGCTTTGTAAGCCTTATACACAATTTAATCAACGTCAATGAAAAGAAATGAAAGAAATATCTCTATGCCTAGAATATTTGTCACAAACCGAAGATAGGGTAATTAAGGCTTTTATGTATTTTAAAATTCAATTTTAAAAATATCAACTTTTAAGCATAATCAATTTAAAATAATTTTTTATTTCACATTTAAAATCAAGAAGGGATTTTTTTACATGGTCATGAAAGATTCAATTATGTTACTATACGTCAGCTCAAACTGTGATTGTATTTGTCAATGATTATATTAGTTTGTTTTATAGAAAACTCCAGAAATTTATAATATAGCACCTTCAGAAAAAAAAAATATATTCATTATTAAGCTAGTATATATGTATATATATTCATTATTTGAATATATATGAACATATATTCATCATACATTATTATATAATGAATATATACATATATTCATATATTATATATAAATTATGCATTATTTTCATGTATAAATATATATTGAGTATTTTTATTAGTATTCAAATAAAAAATAACCTGTAATTAGGAAATTTCCTAAAATTTCTGGGAATTCTGATTTCTCATTTCTAATTCCTGAAGATTGACATCTGTCAGGAATTCAGAAACATTACCTGAAGGGAAATTAGAGGGCCCTGACCTGTCAGAGTTGACAGTGGGGTTTTACTGCGTTCGATTTTCTTTCAATGTATTGTAGGTGTTATGTTTGAGACATTTTTCCACATCCAATTAAACTTACCCTTATAAAACAGGCAACTCTTTTTAAAAAGACATCTCGTCAAAGATATCCTAGGTAAAGTCAATATTAATAAATTCTAGCTGAGGCAAACCACAAGTAATCGAGGAAATGAGGGAGACAATACAGTTTAAAAGCCCATTGTCGGCCATGCTACTCTGTGGTCTCTTGGCGTGTGAGAAAAGGGGATAATCAAAAACTGAGAGAAAAACAAAAGAATAAGGAAATAAAGAAATAAAATAGTATTACAAAGGCTAGGTTGAAAGATAAACTTTGAAATGCAGCAAATGAGCAGGTGCAGATTTAAGAATCCAAGCTATAGCATGGCTGGACCACAGCCAGTCTCTCCCTAACAGGAAGCCTGGCCTTGAGACGAAGAGCAGAGTGAAGCACTTCACAGAGAGAAGCCAGCCACTTAAAGGCAGGCAGGAGTGCAGCCGGGCATAACTAGTTTATTTTTTCCAAATTGACTAATCAGGTAAATCACTCCACCACCAGTCTCCAGGAATGAAGTAAAAGAAAGGGTAAGAAGAGACGAGAGTTATAATAGCAAATTCCTTGATTCTAAAGATCGTCTTTCCCCGGCCTGATATATATACCAATATATAAAATATATATCGGTATTGCCTCTAATAATCAATGATGCTTTAAGATTGTCGTTGGACAGCAGCAGAAATGACACAGTCGTCATGGTTAACCTGGCTTTGTTTTGAAGAATATAACTAGATGATACTAAATCTTCAAGTATCATTTCAGAAGAGAATATAAATCCTGAATGTTGTCTAAAACCTTTCCTGGATGCCATGTGGAGAAATGAAGGAAATGCCAGCATTTATAATCACATGGTAGGTGTCAGTGGTACAAAGAAATTCCGCGGACAAGGACCACCCTGAGGAAAAGCAGCAGTACTAATGTCCTCAATGGCTGTAAGAGAAATATGGCTGAAAACATGGATCTGGACAAAGCTACTCAACATTTATTCACAAGAGTCAAACTTTGTATTTTCAAAAGTTTTTAAATGTCTTATCCAATTTATTTCACTTATTTTTTACTTTTTTGTGTATGCAAAAGACTTAGGGATGATTAAAAATTGGGATTTAATTAAAAGTAGAAAAGCTCTTTCAGTAAGTATAAGCTCTACATCAAATTGTTGTTTTTGCTGCTGCTGCTATTGTTGTTGTTATTATTATCATTATTATTATTACCTTTTGGAGACAGAGTCTCGCTCTGATGCCCCAGGTAGAGGGCTGTGGTGTCATCATAACTCACAGCAACCTCACACTCTTGGTCTTAAACAATCCTCTTGCCTCAGCCTCCCAATAATCTGGGACTACAGATGTGTACCACTATATTTGTCTAGTTTTTCTACTTAGTAGAGACAAGGTCTCACTCTTACTCAGGCTATTCTTGAACTTGTAAGTTCACGCAATACACCTGCCTTGGTGCCCCAGAGTGCTAGGATTATAGGCATGAGCCACTATGCTCGGCCAAAGCCAAATTCTGAAACTCCAGCTATGCTGTTTACTTGAAAGTAACCACCTTACGTGTGAATAAATGAATAACCTTAATTCTCTAACCAAAATAGAAAATACTGTCTCTCTTTAGAAAATCTTATTACGAGCTCTTCTTTTAAAAATTTAATGATGTCCTGTCAAACATATATCTTTTTAAAAGAGTATTTTAAAGTTCTGTTGTGAAATACGTTAAAGTTATTGCTAAATAAAAAATATTGACCCATCTTGTACAAGTCCTTTAACAACTACATTTTTATCTCTTATGTATGAGAGTGGGGCTGAAAAGAGCCACATCTCATGTAGCTAGTGATGGAAGGAACCAAATTAACAAACATTAGGTCAAATTATTTATGGGAAATTAGATTTTAGTTCTCATTGGCCATAAAAAGTAGTGTTTACTGCTTCAAATTAAACTTAAAGAGAGCTTAAAGCAGCACCACTTCCAATATTTAGATATAGGCGGGGTCTGGACAACATTCCCAAAGAAACGTTAATTCATATGTGTGGGTAGGATAACATTCATTTTACATAGCATGGAGTGTACTATAAAAGAATTAAAAATATAGAATAATAGCATGTACAGGATTATAAATAAATCTAGGTTAAATATATATCATTAATCTTATGAAAAAACCTTTTAAAATTTAAAAACATATCATACATTTTATATTCAACTTATTATTAATGATCTACAAGAAAGTTAGACTTAATTATATGAAATATTGTTCCATACATTCTGAAAAAATAATACCTTTGTCAAAAGTATTAGAAATTGTTTTGGCAATATCTGTTTTTGTCCCACTGCATGTGTATATTTTTATATATGCAAAATTGTGCCTAAGAACTCTTAGGATCAAGGGAATGCAAATTTCATTGTTAAACATATTATTTAGGTTTCAACAGCAGCTAAGATATTAATATGACTTTGTTTGAGCCAACAGGTTATTCTAGGTAGAGCATTGGTTTCAGTGCAAATGTAATTATGCCTGCATTCATGTTTAAATGTAATAATAATGGAAGCGTTAGGTGTGGTAGACATCAGTAATGCAGTTTAGTTTTATTTTACTTTATAGGTTTTTTTTGCCTTGGTAATTCCACTTCTCTGGATAGTATAGGAGAACAGTGCTGAAAAATAGTAGATGAGCATCCCAGACCAATTTACCTGTATAAGAAGGGATAACATTCTATACCTACAGTAAGTAAACTTGGTTTGAAAAAAAATTATTCTTAGAATCAGAGTCATCAAAACAGGATTTTCAGGGAATAAATGGAGTGATTTTATCAAGGTTGCAGGTACTTACAGATAAAATGAGGTTTAATTCAATTTATCTAAAAAGAAATTTATAAGCGGCATAATATTTGCCAGGGACTAGGCTAGATGATGTTTGGAGTAGTAGGAATATTGCTTTCTGCCCTCGTGAAAGCAATAATCATGTGTGGCTGACAGGCAACAGGAGGCACTCAAGTACCAACAGGCAGAAGAGGAACACTAATGTTTTTCACTGATATAAAATGAATGAACAGTGCCTCTGTTTTTTTCTTGGAATAATTTTGAGGAAGATGAAATGAAGTACAAGGAGTAATTTTAAAGAATTAAATAACTTTAATACAAACATATTTGCGTATCCATATTTGGATAACTAGTCATATGAATCAGCTTGTAATATCAGTATGCAATAATTTTATGAGCAGCCAGATTGTCTACAGCCAAGCATTAGAGTTAGACTAAACTAGACCTCCCATTAAAGTTTGACACCTACATTCATAAAATATCTAACCTGAAATGTGAAGTGTAAAAATGTGCAAACATCACTCAATGGTAATGGTTTTTAGAAATAACAGTTTATCCTCAAAACCACACTTTTTAAATTTTTGCATTTAGAATCACTAAATCCCATTCCCATTTTGTTTGTTTCTCTATAAATTACCCTACATATATTTGTGTGTGTGAGTATGTATGTGTGTGTGTGTGTGTACAGAGTTAGAGGATGGAAGACTGTGTTTTCACTGCAGATTCTGCAATGTTCAAACTAACCAAAAGTTATTAAAGTTATATGTATATAATACAGCCTCTCCAGAGTTTCCTACCTTGAGTTCTCGCTGAGATTTTTCTTTTCTCTTTTCTTTCAGGAACATATTGGAAAACAAAGATAAAAGAGAATTCTCAAGTAAGTCATTTACTAACTGAGAATTTAATTGTGAGGTTGCCAACTACAGTCTGATTTCTCATCACCTTTTATTCCAGGGTTATAAACGTTTCAATTCATTTATATTTATAAACAATTCCCACTACTTTATGTGCATGGATTATTAGGAATGTCTCCCAACAGAATTCTGTCAACTTTCTGTACACAATTAATTAAAAGCTCTGGTTCTTTTTTTTATCAAGCTTTTACAGCGGGTTAGAATATCTGAAATCTAAACTGAAAGTCTTTTTTAGCCCAAATGACTACTCATTCCTTCATTTGGAAGGCTCTTTATTTCATGGATTTGAAAAGGGGGATTAAAGCCATTGGAGAAATCACCTTGGGCAGAATGTGGTTTTGCTGATAACAGAATTATATTTCACAGTAAAGGGAGCCAGACTCTGTGTCTAATTAACAAACCAACTGTGATAGAAATAAGTCAAAAGAGAAAATTTCTAGCCTAAAACTATGATCCTACCTGCAAAATAATGGAGAAGGTGTAATAGTTGACCTCTGACCATGACAATATTTACAAATCATGCTGTATTTCTAAGAGGAACTCAAAGAAGATAGTCTTCGTATCCTCTATAGCAGAGTAAAATCCCTCATCCCACAACTTTACCTAACAGTTTCCTCATGTTATGCCCAAAAATTCTCCCAGATAACCTCCAGCAAACAGTCTGAGACACACTCCGATGTAAGAAGCAAGAGGTGAGTTTTATTCAGGCCCCCGGAAGCCCAGACTCATCTGGCATGCAAGCTGAGGACAAGCCTTCAGGCCTGGGCCACGCCCGAGCCTGGACTCTCCTGGCATACACACCGAGGTAGAGCCTCGAACCCAGGGTGGAGGAAGTTTTTATGGGGTACAGAAAGCAAGAAGGGTAGGAGGGTACGAGTATACTTTTCATTGGTGGTTAGTGATTTCACTAGTAAAGAAGGATTTGGATTGGTACAGGGGATTTC
>CAUYQV010058427.1:0-14133 GCA_963574575.1 Galagoides demidoff
AATGTTTATTGCAGCCCAATTCATAATTGCTAGGTCATGGAAGAAGCCCAAATGCCCATCAACCCACGAATGGATCAATAAATTGTGATACATGTACACCATGGAATATTAGGCAGCCCTAAAGAAACATAGAGACTTTACGTCCTTCATGTTTATATGGATAGAATTAGAAAATGTTCTTCCTAGCAAAGTATCTCAAGAATGGAAGAAAAAGTATCCAATGTACACAGCCCTATTTTGAAACTAATTCATAGCTTTTATAGGAATGTCATAACCTAATTATAGCCTTAGAATATGGGAAGGGAGTGGGAGGGCTTGGATGGGGGGAGTATTTTTAATTAAAAAAATAAATAAATAAGTTTTTTGAATGATTCTTTTGTTTTCTATTTTATTTATTTATGATTTAATTGTGGTCATTTCTTTTCTTCTGCTAGGTTTGGGATTGAATTATTTTTCATTTTCTGTTTTCTTGATACATTTCATTGGATGTGCTCTCTTTCTGTTTTTCAGATATAGGCATCTAATGCAATAAATTTCCCTCTTAGGAATGCTTTATGCAGTATCCCACAAGTTTTGGTAGCCTGTGGTTTCATTGCTGTTATGTTTGAAGAATTTGATAACTTCCTCCTTTATCTCTTCCTTGAACCAGATGTCATGAAGTTGACTTGTTTCCATATGTTTGTGTGGAAATGAAAATTTTTGTTGGAGCTGAGTTCCACCTTTATTGTCTTGTGGTATGAAAAGACCTAAAGTATAATTTCAATTCTTTTAACTTTGTTGAGGTTTGATGTGTTTTCTAGGATATAATCTGTTCTAGAGTAAGTTGCATTGGCTGACAATAAAAACATATGTTCCTTAGCTTTGAGTTGATGTGTTCTATGTCTGTTAACCCCAATTATTCTAGAATCCCACAATGATTTAGATGATATTTTGAGACCATCATTGAATCAAAGATGGGCAAGAGAGAGGAGTATACATTACAATATGAGAAATAAGATCAATCTTAGATAATAAATGTGATTGCCTCTGAAAATAGGTCTCTGTATACACTTATGCATAGATACGTACATATATATTCCATGGAATAGGAAATGTGGTTATCCATGCTATTGTTAGGGATCTGAATTTACACAAGACCTCAGTGGGGGAAGTCTCCAGTCACCAGGACCCAATGATTGAATGACTAGGGTGGGGTGGAGCTTGCTGGCTTGGCCCCACAGTTGAGTGTGACCAGCTGGCTTAGTCAAGGCTACTATCTGGGACTGCAGTCAGGTGAGATGCCTGGCAAAGCTCCATGGTCAGGTGAAGTAATGGGTTGGGCTTTGCAGTCAGATGGGGATTGGTGGCTTGTCTCTGTCATCAGGTGAGGCCATGGGTGGGGGCTAAAGATCCAGCCATGGAGATACCTCACACCCTCTTTTGGGTTCCTAGGTATCCTTGAGTGATATAGCTATTCTAATTCCAAATATTTCTCATAAAGCTAGGCAAAAATAGTGCTCCAAAATTCTAGGGAAATTAGCCATCATCTTCAGACTCTTTTTCCACCACTGGTGAAATCACAGCCCAATGATCTCTTTTTTTGCATTGCACTGTACCAATTGGGGGTGGTACATGGATAACATGAAACTTTTTTTTGTTCCCTTTTTAACATGACTTTTCTCATGTTTAATGCTCTACTAGGGTGTTGTGAGCTCTCCTACAAGTTCCAGAATCCTCATAAAAGAATTTTCTACAATAGATAGTTGATCAGTGTTATTAGTTGTTTCTGCTGTGTGGAATAGAGATGGGGACCTCCTTTTCTACCATCTTGCTGATGTTACTCCCCTGGCTATTATTTCTTCAAAATATTTTTTCTCTAAGGCTCTGTTATTTTTCTGCTCCTCACACTGGATTATTTTACTTGACCTACTTTCAAGTTCACTGATTCTTTGCTCTGCCTATTGAAATCTTCCATTAGGCACCTCTAGTGAAATTTTTATTTTGGTTTTATGATTTTCAGCTCCAGGATTTCTATTTGGTTTCTCTTTATAATTGATATATTTTGAACTCTTGAAGGGGCAGAGCAAGACGACAGACTAAAAGGATCTCTCTGCTGGCCTTTCCCAGCATGGCAGGGGATAAAGAGAGAACTTAACCATATTTGGAGTGGGGAAACTACTTGGAGCCATCTCTCTGAGAGAATAGCAAGGTGGTGGTGGACTTCAGGAGATACCAGGAGGTCTAGAGCTGTGAAGAACTGACTCAGTGAGTGCCTAGAAGCACCGGCTGGGGGCTAGGTGGCCCCATGACAGAGGTCTGAGGACAGGAGGGGGAGCCTTTTCACAAAGGTGCACATTGAGGGGAAAGCTTGGAAGAGTGGACAGACTCAGTGTATAGCAACCAGATTTGAATACTATGTAAAGTGGATTTACTATCAGGTTGTCTGCTGGTGGGGCTGCCTTTGTGGGAAGGTTGCAGCTGCTAGCTGGGCTGTCATTGTGGGAAAGTCATGTAGCTAGATCTGTCCACAGGGCCTAAAGCACAGCTGACTCTGACCCACCTGCTGAGATTGGACTTCCACTCATGGGACAAGCTGAGTAGCTCCTGCAGCATCCAGGAATTGTTGTCAGGTAGCATTGTGAGACTTGCCTCCTACAGATTCTAGAGATCTTTAAATCCCCAATCCATTGGGGACTGAAAGTTGAGGAAACAATCAGCCATTCACTGAGGGCAACTAAATTAGGAAGACAGGACCTGTTCTCCTGGAAAACAAGAGAGTGGTTTGTAGTATGATGTTCTCCAACTCCTAAAACCACAGAACCTACCGTCCCAGCAATATGTTGCAATATATTGCAATACCTCAGTAGAGTACTAAACATGAGAAAAGTCATGTTAAAAAGGGAACAAAAAAAAGTTTTGTCTTTTTTATACATACATATATATATATATATCCCTAAAGTAATTGCTCCCTTCCACAATATATATGTGTATATACATGTATTTTTTTTTGTTTTATTTGTTGCTGAGGTTGTTGTTGGCTATTTGAGCTTGTTTTGTTTTTGCTAATTTGTTTGACTGGTTTTATTCTTAATTTCCATTTTTACTTTCAAGAGCAAGGGCTCCTGTATTTTGGGTTATGGTATTTTAGCCTCATTTATTCTATTTTAATTCACTCCTTCTTTCTCTCTTTCAATAGAGACTTTTCTCATCTTTCCCACATAAATCACTCATACAACATGTAAGATGTCCCTCTCCCTTTTTTCTTCTTTCTTTTTTCCTCTTCTTTCTCCTTTATTTCATACAACTGTATTTCTTTTCTTTTTTTTTTCCTTTTTTCTGAGTGCTGGGGTGTCAAGGCTTACTGCAGTGAGTCTAGGGAGTCCTTCTACCTTTGACCTTGAGAAGACAGTATTGGCAAGTCCACACTACTGAACTTTTTGTTTTCTTTTTATTTTTCCTTTCTTTCTTGTTCTTATTTTTTCTTGTTCCTTTCTCTTCCTATATTTTGAAGACATAACATCTTGCTTTGCTCAGGCTGGTAAGGAGTTCCTGATTTCAAAGGACCTGCCCAGTCCAGCTCCCCCAAATCCTTCAGTTACAGGTGTGACATGAGCACCATGCCAAATAATACCATTTCTCCTGTCACTCTCTTTCTGTCTTTCTGTTCTTCAATTCTTTTCTTTCATCCCTCTTCCTTTTTTTTCTTTACCCTTTCTTTTTTCTTCTTTCTTTCTGTTCTTCTTCCTTCTTACTCTTTACTCTTCTCTTCCTTTTGGCCTTACACCAAGAGGTCACCTCAACACCTAAGCTGTGAGATAAGGTTATTTAGAGTGAAGAAGGCAGTAAGAAGGAAAAAGTAGGACAAGGAGAGGAATAAGAAAATACACATGAGGAGAAACCAACAGAAAAATTCTGGCAAACTGAAACACCAAAACAGACTAACTCCCCCATGGGACCATGAGGCAGCTACTTCACAGGACTCCACCTATAAATAACTAATGGAATTGACAGAAATGGAATTTAAAATATGGATGATAAAATCAATAAAGGGAATTTATGAGAAAGTTGAAAAACAAAACCAAAAAAGGGATAAAGGACATGAAGAATATAGAAAGGATTTTTTAAAAAATCAAGAAATAGGAAAGAAATCAGCGAGGTGTGGTTTCATTTTTTGGGATAAAAAAAGTAAACAAACAGGACATTATTTTTCCTATTCCAGTATTCATTAAAATAGTTCTAAAAATAATAATCATCACCACCACAAAAAACAAATTATGAAAAATCAAATCACTAGAAAAAAAAATTTTTATTTACTCAGTATAATATCCCATTCTCAGTGCTGATGAATAAACATATTATCCATTGTTAACTACTGACTATAAGAGGGTAAGCACAACAGAAAAATAGACCCCTTCCAAGTCCTAAGGATGATAAATGTAAGGAGTATCAGTTAAGACTCAACTCTCTGTGAGCAGATCTTCTGGAATGGCTATATGAGAAGATTAGTGTATATAACAAAACAGCTATTTAGCAGTTGAAACTTTAAAAACACAATCATTAAAAACCTCTGATAGGTTCAGTGCCTGTAGCTCAGCAGCTAGGGTGCCAGCCATATACACCAGAGCTGGCAGATTCGAACTCAGCCCAGGCCTACCAAACAATAATGATAACTACAACAACAACAAAAAAAAAAAAAAAATAGCCAGGCATTGTGGTGAGTGCTTGTAGTCCCAGCTACTTGGGGGGCTGAGGCAAGAGAATTGCTTAAGCCCAAGAGTTTGAGGTTGCTGTGAGCTGTGATGACACAGCACTCTACTGAGGGAAACATAAAGAGACTCTGTCTCAAAAAAAAAAAAAAACTCTGATAATTGATTTGGAGTCATACAGAATATGAAGAAAAATTTGTTCAAGAAAATATAAATCATGGCAAGAACATCAACACTCAGTCACATCTGAACCATGACCTACTCCTATCATGCTTCCCACCTTGTCCTCCAGATCACTTGGAAATGCAATCAAGAAGTTGAGGCTCTCTCCCTCCAAGGTACCAATCTAGGGCTATGATTTCACTCTATGAGGGGAAGGATGCTGGTATCTCTTATTCCCTGTAGTTTTATGATGAAGAAGCTCTATTCTAGTAATATGGAAATGAGAGGTCTGGTGATTCTTTACTCTATCCAGCCCCAATTAATAGGGAAGAAGCTTTACCCCAGGTAATATAGGCTGACAAACCAGGTTCTGATCACCCATCCACACAGTTGCTGATAGGCTAGAGGATACATGCCAGAAGAGGAAAGCCAAAAAAAAAAAAAAAAAAAAAAAAAAACCACAGGAGCTTCAAGGTCCTCATGCCTACTCAAAGAGTTGGTATGGTTACTTTGGAAGAAGTATGTCCCCACTCCCAGCTGTAGTGTAATGGCACTCAGATTCTGTCTAGGGATAAAAGGCAGGATATGAGGATAAAGAGCTTCACAGCTCCACCTAATGGGGCAGATTTTTACCTGGAATAGAAACATAGAGAACTCCACATCTAAGGGTGTTGTCAAAAAACTATGGCCATCTTCAAAAGGAGAAGTTAAGAGAGGGTTGATATCTTTATGACACTAGTATCAGTAGTGAATAGCCAAAGTAACAACAAAAAGATTAACACAGTGGACCAAGGAGAGTGATAGCCAAAAAGAATCCTCCTGGGATTACATACACTCTTGTGTATGAGTCCAGAAAGCTATACAAACGTGGGAGCAATCAGAACAAGACATGGTGGGAACTTGAAATCATTACTAAGCCACAGATAGATCCATCAAAGGCAAAAGGAGGACTTCTTAATGGCTGAAGGAGCTTAAGCACAATTGACAATCAAATACTGCCTGAACAATGAGCTACACTGACCCATTAGGGACACATCAAAGAAGCCAGGCTTTGAAAAGTCATATACATCCCTGCTGGTCTGGAAAACTGAATGAATGCCTCAAGACTGTGCCCTTTCAGGAGCAATCATAGACATATTCTTAAAGGTGATTAAATATAGGACCCCCCAGTCAGAAAAAGTAAACTCCTTGAGCTGTGATAGCAGCCTCTGAGGAGTTTATGATGCTATCCATCATAAGGGGCAAAATTCTAATTTACTAACTTAGTTCACACACAACTTTTGACTAACAAGTAGCTTATACTGATCCAGGGTAACCCTTTGGAATCCACACTAAAGATAAGCACAAGTGTTATGGGCTGAATTCAACAAAGTTCCTACATTGAAGCCCTAATGCCAGTATATCAGGGTATGGCTATACTTGGTGATAAGGCCTTAAAAGAGTTCATTAAGTTAAAAAAGGATGTTGGATTGATATCCTTTTAATAATAGATAAGAGGGGCATGTTTGCACAGAAGAAAGATGTGTGAAGACACAGTAAGAAACATTCGTATATAAACCAAGCACGGAGGACTTAGGAGAAACTAATCTTGCCAACACCTTGATTTTGGACTTCTAAATTCCAGAACTGTGAGAAAAAATTAAATTCTGTTGTTGAATCCGTGCTCCAGTCTGTGCTTTTTTGTTATGGTGGCCCTAGAAAACTTACATATGCAGGTATTGTACTTGAAAAATACTTTAAGTTAACTCCTTAAATGTATTTGAAGAGCTAAAGGAGACAGAATGATGATGACTTAACAAATAAAGAATACAGTAGATGTGTAAGTTGGCCATCCAAGGGACTGTAACAAATTGCTCAACATGTAGAAGTGGTCAACATAAGGAACTAGGCATATTGTACTGATATGCACAAGTGTGAATGTCCAACTTAAGGATATGGTCAGTGTAGGGGGATGATCAACTATGGGTGTTCTAAATTCAACAATACTACTGAATTTTGATAAGGATATAGATTTTATTTCAACTGAAAAATAAATTTATTTCAGGTTAATGTGAGGGTACAAACAACCAGAACAAAACATTTGATTTTGTTAGGTAAAGTGCCTCTTGTGGTTATGTCCCATACACAAAAGGTGTGACAAACATCTGCACACAATGCCCATTCAGTGATGGTACCCCATTTCTTCCCCTATTACCCTTCCACCTAACTTGAATTGAAATGAGTTTTTCTCCTATGTGGGAATGCATCAGATCATCTACTGGCTTCGTGTTTGTATTGAGTACGTTGGATAATTGCTTGTCCATTCTTGTGATACTTTACTAAGAAGAATGTGTCGGCTCAGTGCCTGTGGCTCAAGTGGCTAAGGCGTCAGCCACATACACCTAAGGTGGCGGGTTCAAATCCAGCCCGGGCACGCCAAACAACAATGATGGCTGCAAGCAAAAAAAAAAAAAAAGCAGCCAGGCGTTGTGATGGGTGCCTGTCGTCCCAGCTACTTGGGAGGTGGAGGCAGGAGACTTGCTTGAGCCCAGGAGTTGGAGGTTGCTGTGAGCTGTGATGCCACAGCACTCTACCCAGGGGGATGGCTTGAGGCTCTGTCTCCAAAAAAAAAAAAAAAAAGAATGTGTCAACTTCATCCAGGATATTACAAAAGTTGTGAAGTCACCCTCATTTTTATAGCTGAATAGTATTACATGGTGTGCATATAACACAATTTGTTAATCCATTCCTGAGTTGATGGGCATTTAGGTTCTTTGTATATCTTGGCAATTGTAAATTGAGCTGTGATAAACAATCTAGTGCAAATGTCCTTATGATAAAATGATTTCTTTTTCTTCTGGATAGATGCCTAGTAGTGAGATTGAGGGGTCAAATGGGATATTTCTTGATGTTTTATACATACCAGAATTTCATGATATATTAAGAAAACTAATAGAAAAATAGGAACAATATGATTTTCTTTATTGTAAATATATAGTTTAGTTTTTCTTACTATCAATTTTTTAGGTTGATAAATGAGAAAAGTAGGAGAAAGAAATGATCCTGTTATTTGATGTTTATATTATTAGGTAACTTAACATTAAAAAAAAAAAAAACCTTTCCTCAATCCGTAGAGGTGACTACACACGCTTTGTAGAAGAATGGATGTGTTGACATACAACCAATTTGCAGTACTCCTCTGGAAGAATTTTACCTTAAAGGTAGGTGAAAGTATCCATGGAGAACGTCTATAAGTGCCCACTTGTGTACATGCACTTCTGAAAAATCAATTCCAAAGTGTGGGTAACTCTTCTAAATCTGTAAAACTGAGAGAATCAATGGTATGCTATGAACTATAAGAAAGTGGGGGGGCGGAGAAGGTGTCATATGAGAAAGTCCAAGCAGTACTGGCTCTTTCACAGTGAAACTGGCATGCTAAATATAATAGAACTATCCATTTGCACTGAATGTGTACTCTTAAGTTAATTAACACCTTTCTGTTCTTCTAGAGGAGAAATGTCATTAATTTAACATTGGAAGTCCTCGCAACATTGGTATTTGCAATAGCGCTTTTAATATTCCGTGCATTTACTGATATAAAGACTATTGGACCTTACATTTTCACTTCTCAATCCATCAACGCTCTGCCTTCTTCCCTCAAAAATACCAGTGAATGGGTATTGGTTTACATACCTTCTAATATTAACGTGGTAAAAGAAATCACTGAGAATGTGAAGAAGATTCTAAACACCAATATAAAAGGTTGGTTAGATGTTAAATTTTTCTGTAAGACATTGTTTGTAAAGAACTAAAACATGTTGAAAAAGAATAATGTTGGTGGACTCACACTCCACAATTTTAGTACTTACAATATAACTGTAGTAGTTAAGATAGTTTGATAATGGTAGAGGGCTAGACATACAGATCAGTGAAAATGAATTAGAGAACTGAGAAACAGACCCATATGAATGTGCCAAAATAATGCTTTACGACAGTTGGAAGGAATTCATAAAAGGATAATGTTTTCAGCAAATGATGCTGGAATAACTGGATAGCAAAACAATGAAAGCTCATACTTTTTGCAAAAAAAAAAACTAAAAATGGATCATAGATTAAAATTTAAAATGATAAAAAATATTTAGGAAAGAACATAGGAGAAAATCTTTATAATTTAGCTTACTTGAAGAGTCCTTAGACATGACACCCAAATCATAATCCATAAATGAAAAGAAAATAAATTGGACTTGTGTTATATAATACTATTATTGGCAGCTACTGGATTAAAATATTCATACTTAAATTTTCACTGTCTATTTAGATTAATATCTTATCACTTCGTTGTAATGCCTAACCCTTACTGGTACATGGGTACATTTACATTTCCCTCCTTATGTTATAGTTTTTATATCTACATAATTGAAAACGTCACCAGAAAATGTTTTAATTTGTATATATATTTTAAAGATGTTAAGAAAAGTACTCATCCAGTTAATTACCATCGAAAACTTCACCAGAAAATGTTTTAATTTGCATATATATTTCAAAGATGTTAAAAAAAGTACTCATCCAGTTAATTACCATAGCTGTTCCTCTTCATTCATTTGGGTTCCACATTTTCTTCTTCCAGTATCCTTTTCCTTCTTTCTTGAAGAACTTCCTTTAACAATTTTTCAGAGCTGGTCTACTAGCAATTTAGAATTCTCTTCATCTGCCTTCATCTGAGAATGTGTTTATTTCAACTTCCTTCCGGAAAGATATATTATCACTGGGTAGAGAATTCTGGGTTGATAGTGTTTTCTTTCAACATCTAAAAAATAACTCCTGTTTTCTTCTGACCTCTTTGGTTTCTGAAAAGAAATATGCAGTCATGTGAATTCTTTTTATTTGTTTGTTTTTGTTTTTGTTTTTGGCTGAGGCTGGATTTGAACCTGCCACCTCCACATGTGAGGCTGGCACACTACTCCTTTGAGTCACAGGTGCCACCCTGAGTCATGTGAATTCTTTTTTTTTTCTTTCTTTTTTTTTTTTTTTTTTTGCAGTTTTTTTGGCTGAGGCTGGGTTTGAACCCACCACCCCCGGCATATGGGGCAGGTGCCTTACTCCTTTGAGCCACAGGCACCGCCCTAGAGTCATGTGAATTCTTATTTCCCTATAGTTAATATGTCATTTTTCCCTGACTGCTTTCAACATTTTTTCCACTCTTTAATTTTCAGCAGTTTGAATATGATGCATCTGAGTATGGATTTCTTTTGGTTATTTCTGTTCTGGTTTTAAGAAGCTTTTTGAATTTTTAAATTTCTATCTTTCACCAAATTTAAAACTCTTCGGCAATTATTTCTCAAAATTATTTTCCAACATGGTCTTCTTTTCTCCTCTCCCAAAACTATGACACAAATGCTAGACATTTTATATTGTTAACAGGTCCTTCAGGTGGTGTTCACCTTTTTTCCAGTCTTTTCTCACTCTCCTGATCAAATTGGGTAATTTCTATTAATCTGTCTTCCAGTTCACTTACCTTCTTCTGTTATCTCCATACTGCTATTGTGCCATCAAATGAGTTTTGCTTTCTTTTTAATGCACAATTTGATGTGCTCTCCACTCTTGATTTACTTTTATTTTCTTTTGAAATATATAATGTACTTAACATACCAGATATTCAGCAATGTACAGTGCACAAATTCAGTGGCATTTAGCATATTCAGAGTTGTGCAGGCACTACCATAATTAATTTTACAGCATTTCATCATCCCAAAAAGAAATCCTATGCCCTTTAGCTGAGACTCCCCAATCTCCCTTATGCACTAGCTTTCATAAAAACGTTAATTTACTTTTGGGGTTTTCCTATTATAGACTATTTTGTATAAATAAAATCAATATGTAGTATTTATGGCTGGCTTTTTTTCATGGTTCATCCATGTTGTAGCATGTATCAGTACTTTATTTATTTTATTTGCCAAATAATATTCCATCGTATGGAATATTACATTCATTTGGTATGTATATCCATCAGCAGTTGATGGATGTTTGGGTTATTTCCACCTTTTGGCTATTATAAATAATACATGTAGTACCCTGAACATTTGAAAGTGTTGTATAGATTTATGTTTTTATGTTTTCATTTCTCTTGAGTATATACCTAGGACTGGAGTAAATAGGTCATATGCTAAACATAGGTCTATGTTTAATTTTTGAGGGACTGCCAGACTATTATCCTAAGTGACTATACTTCTTAAATCCCTTCAGCATTGTTTGAAGGTTAGAATTTCTCTGCATCCTCACCAATTGTTATCATCTGTCTTTTTTATAATTGCCACATCAGTGGTATTTCATTGTGATTTCAATTTGCATTTCCTTGATCACTAGTGATTTACTGTTATATATGTTTATAATAATCCTCATTTTAGATTATAGTAAAATTTTATGAAACACCTAACATTGTTTTGTACCTCAAATACCCATTTGATGCTAATATTTAAGAAACAATGTTTTGAAATTTACAATATTTGCATAGGCTTTTGTCCATGTAAAGTAATATCCTATCTCTCAAATAAAAGGGATCATCAGATATTTTTATTTAAGTGTACATTTTTTCTCTCTGTAATTTGAGGCTTTTATTCAGAAACTGATTTTGAGAATTATATTCTGAATGACTATGGGTCTCGAAAAGTGCTGGCTGCCATTGTTTTTGATTATGACTTCAAAACCTTCAATGACCCTCTGCCACTTCAGGTAAGAAAACTTTAGAGTTTTTCAAATAAATAGTTTTCTTATAATTGTACTTCCAGTTACTAGAATTTTAATGAATTAATTATTAATCCTATCTTATAAGTGAAGAAGATAATTTTCCCAAGATCGTACTCCTAGAGTACAATAGAGCAAGAATATGAATCCAGATATGAGTAGTTGCAATACCTGTGCTCTTAACCATTATCTTATGCTTATGGGGAAAAGCTCTATCTTGTACATGCAAGGCCTAAAATTCCGTGAAATTTTGACTACTCAAAGCAGTACTTCTAGTCCTACAAAGGACAATAAAACAAGCTTCAACAGGTACCTCTTTAATAATAGGCAACCAGGCATGAAAAATCCTCTTTTTTTTTTTAATGAAAGACAGAATCTAAGGCTCAGCCACATTGATTCACAGTTAGGACATTAGGACTGAGAAAGAATCTGATTATAGCCCATGAGAAGGAAAGAAGAGGACTGTGCTTTGAACTTTTTGTCTCTCTAGTAGATTTTATAGGCATCCTATCCTGATATGACAGAAATAAATGGCCAATCTATAATAGCTGTTGTCAAATCCTGTGTTTAGGACACGGATCCTTGTCAGTAGAAGGGAAGCTTAAGGAAAACCATTAGTAGTATAACGTGCCTTCTTTCTGTTTGCTCCATTCTTCCATGATTTCTTTATTCTCTACCAACTTCTGTCCATTTACTAACACAAAATTATCCATATGCTATATAGAGTTGAGTATATATGTGTGTTCAACAATATAAAGTAGCTCAACATGCCTTTAGCACCATTTTAAGCTTCATTACTAATAGACTGTGTTTACTTCACTACTAATAGACTGTGTTTACTCACAAAATATTTAAGAATATTTGGAGAATAAACATAGTTTCCCAGATTATTTTCCAAGGTATTTGATCAATTTTGATTATTTTATGAACAAACATTCACAATCTCTGTTGTTGACTTTGCGGGGGGTTGTTTGTTTATTTGTTCTGGGGGGGCACAGAGTCTTGCTCTATCACCCTGGGGTTAAGTGCTATGGCATCATAGTTCACAGGAGCCTCAAACTCTTGGGCTCAAGCAATCCTCTCACCTCAGACTCCTGAGTAGCTGGGAGTACAGACACCCACCACAACATCTAGCTAGTTTTTCTATTTCTAGTAGAGATGGAATCTTGCTCTTGCACAGGCTGGTCTCAAACTTCTAAGTGCAAGCAGTCTGCCTGCCCTGGCCTCCTAGAGTGCTCAGATTATAGGAGTGAGCCAGCAGGCATGGTCAACTTTGTGTTTAACTAGACCTGATATCTATACTTTTTCTCTTTCATAGCTGACTTTTGGCAGGATCTTTTGGTTTCCCATTGCCTCAGGCTTATTCCAGAGTGCTTTGCATATGGCTCTCAGTACCTGAATCCATCTCCAGTCACAATTTTGTGACACTGTACATCCTTTAGGCTGTAGTCATACTTAACTTTTAAAAGTTCTCTGCATGTGCCATTTTATCTTTGGCTTTGGGCATTTGGGCACACGATTTTCTCTCATGTAGGACTATACCTTGTGAGCTCCCATTCAACTCTCATATCTATCCCTTCCTTTTCTGTTCTTTCCTAATAATCTGTGCATATTACTGCTAGTCAAAACCTGTATGGAAACATGGTTATTACTCCAAGTATTTCAACAGAGGGACTTTAATACAAGAAAATTTTTAGATATTCACATTCTAGATTCTAGTCAGCCTTCACAATTCAGAGTATCTAACCTTTTGACTTCTCTGCATCACACTGAAACAAAAAGAATTGTCTTGGGCCACACATTAAGTGCACAAACACTAATTATAACTGATGAAAAACAACAAAAAAAAGGTCCATGAATAATTTTCATGACACCACAGATAAAATAGTCCTCATATAATTTGCATGTATCCTATGGGCCATGGGTTGTACACCCCTACTAGAGGGTCTAGATTGCTTTCCTAGTGAGGTAAACCACCTTTCTTAAGTACTTAGTTGTGAAGTCATGGTTATCACAACACATATTCATTGTTACCTGTAGAAAAGTAAGCCCCAAGAGATACTCTAGTGAAATCCCTATTGTATACATACCCAGCACTTGTTTTCATTCATAACAACAGCCCTAGTTCTTCATTTTAATTTCTCTCTCTCATATAGTAACTCATTTCCTTTTGGTGCATCAGCATAAATAGCCCAATCTGACGAGGTGGTAATAAAGTTATAGTCTAACAAATATCAAATGTTGGTGAAGACGTGAAACCTTCAGAATTTCCACACATTGTTGTTGGGAATATAAAATGGTAATATCAGGTTATGAAAATGCCTACTATTTATTTTTTCAGGTCAAAATAAACATAAATTTACCTTATGATTCATAAGTTGTACACCTGGGAATTTATTACAAAGGAGAAAAGTGTATGTTCAATCCAACTATTTACCGGTACCTGATCTTTGACAAGCCAATTAAAAACATTGAGTGGGGAAAAGATTCCCTATTTAACAAATGGTGCTGGGCAAACTGGTTGGCAACCTGTAGAAGACTGAAACTGGACCCACACCTTTCACCA